>QNGE01005052.1:12981-34081 GCA_008508345.1 Paragonimus westermani | reverse complement strand
GGAACACTTTGAGGGTCAATTTAACTGGCCTCCTGCTTCTACCGCGTTGCCGCCACAAACTTGTAATGTAGTGCTCTGGTCGGTAGACTTGGGTCCACCCACTGAGACTGAGGTCTGCAATTGCATTGCGGCTCTCAAGCGTAATAAGGCTGCTGGTCCAGATGACCTCGTACCGGCACTTTTCAAAGAAGGGGGAGAGGCGTTGATAGAAGCTTTGACTCATTTATTTCAACTGGTGTGGATGACAGAAGCTATCCCCTCGAGTTGGGGTCACTCGATATTAAAGAAATGTATCAGGGGCTCTTGCGAAAACCACAGAGGAATTAGTTTGACGCCAGTCATTTCTAGGGTTCTAGCATCCACTACACTCCGACTGACTGCATTTAGGATGTCTTGGTCGATAGGTTGTCACATGAAGAGCGTTGTGTGCATTTACGTTCATAATTCGCTCGTTTATCAATAGGTGCTTGTTTGGAGTACTTCACTTCTCTTATGATAGTGTATCTGAGAACGGGATCGAACTTCTTCTCGGCGAAGTACATGCAATACTGAACTTTTGTTAGCTCGATGGTTTAGTTGTTGTTTGTCATCGCTCCAGTTCTGATCGTGTCCATCTTATGCAACCGCTCACTGACCTGCTCATTTGTGAGATACGCTGTTTTTCATTTGAAACTGCCGTACAAATGTCGCTAATACAATGTCACGTTCGCGTAATGGTCCGCCCACCTTTGGAATGCTAACCGCAAATGTCAGACGTAGCTGCAGGAGCAGTCCTGTAGCAGCACCTTGACGATGACTGACACCCTCTAACCTTACTAGTGATATACCTCAGTGTGTGTTTTTTCGGAATGTTGTGGAAGGCAGAATTTTTATCCTTTTCATAGGTCATGAACCGCCAACGTACGATCTACGCTTGACGTCTGGCAGGTATTCCCCCAAGGTGACCCGGTATCTGGGCTAGGTTGTTCAGTGCACGACGGATTTCCGTCACATTCGAGGTCTCTCGAACCCACTTTCAGACACACTCCCACACCAGTGCGACGACAGACGATTCATTCCATACCACAACTGTGTGGGTTAACGATCCAGAGATAAAGTAACTTCGCCGATCAAATCCCTTCGTGCATTCTTTTGAAGGGCCGATTATTTGTGACAATCCACAGAATATTCTTCATCCCGTTATTCTGCTGGATTTCCTTCGCCAAATTTTCTGACTGTTGCGCAACACCCACCTTCCAATATACGCTCCACAGCGAAAATGGCTACCGAACGTTTTATCTGATGCAGTGTCACTCGCGACAGCCACACCTGACCCAGAGCATGCCTAAGCTGTCAACTTTCTAATATTCACCGCCACACTTGTTCCCCATTGTACAGTTTTTCAGCTTCTGTCGAGCGTTCTCCTCATGTGCATGTTGACCTCGTTGAACCCTTGGCATTCTCCGATAGATATACATGTAACTGACTAGGCGTTGATCGATCTGTGTGTTGTCCAGAAGCCAAACGAATTCTGAGTTGCCCGTTACAAACCGTCACATAAGGATTTTGGGACGTTCGGTCGCCTGTATTGTTTGTCCCGCCGTGATTACCGTGAATCACATCTTGAATCAGTCCTCACCACTTCTCAGTGCATCGGGATGTGGTCGGGTTCGCATACAGCTTGCCACCTAGCAGCTAACGGATTAGTTGAGCGTTTTCGTCGACAGCTGGAGAGTTTTACATTCACTGGCGACAGCCCTTCTTGGCAGGGGTTCTGTCGTTAGTCCTGTTAGGTTTTCAAAACATGTTGAAAGCCGGTCTGCATACCATTCCATTCTGTACACCAAGACGTTATGACAAAGCGTTCGTATTGGTGCACAACTATAAGCGCGCAGTTATATTTATCGCCAGATTAAAAACCGTTTATCGAACTACCTGATATAGGGACTGATACACGACCAGCAACATCTTCTCTGACTTCTACGTAGCCTGACATCAACATAAGTTCGGTTACGGTGACGTCTTTACCAGATCAACGTTGTAAAATTTAAGGGAACAAACGTTGTCCGGAGCTACGTGGTTGGTGCGATTTGCTGACTACTTTAATGTTGGTCGCACTTAGTTTTTTGTTACATTTTCGGACAGTCAATTTTAGACGACGTTCGTACAGTGGCTTCTATCAACCAACTGTTTGTCGAAAAAAAAACGAAATATTTTTTTGTTGGAAATGAATGAGATCCACTTAGGATGGTCGTGCTCAAGGCTACGGTCGTACTACGTACTGAACCGGAACAATTAACATCATCCACCACAGGTTTGCTTGTCAACTGGCTGTTCCAGTGCCCCAGGCATCCATGTTTAGTGGTTCAAACTGTCGACTTCTGATTACTTCCGATCGTTTTCTTTCTTCCCTACAGGGGAGCTCTGTAGCAACCCGTTTAGTTTATCCTTGACTATGTTTGGGCCTTAACCGTCATTTTTACTCCTATTTACATACTTTTGCATGCGTTTAAGCATGTTTCTGAACAAACAGGAATAGCTTTCCACATCCTTTGTTTGTCAAACGTACGACTGTCGCACCGCACTCTTTATCACTTCCGGTGTATTTCGCTTCGCTTGCTTTTTGGCTTAGTGTATTCACAGGCTGTTTCTTATTTACTCATTACTTCTCTCTAGACCGGTCGTCCCGTTTCGTTTGACCCTACACGCTGTTAATCGACTTCATTATCCCATTGTTTCACTGGACTGGGTGCCGTTCACGGATAAGCGTCTGGTCATGTACTTAACGTAACTTGTTTCATAGGGGCAAGTGAATGAGTGTTCGCAAAACGAAGCTGCGGATACAAGCACTTTATTTGTTAGGCCTGAACATGAAGTCTGATTGGAGTTTAATACGACTCAGTTGTACGTATTCGTTTGAAAAGCGTGTGTGGTGGGATCTGTAATTCGAGTCGTACGAAAACACGTGTGAACAACATCGCGTTCATTTTACTTCCTACTGGTGCAATTTGCTTCAAGGATCACACTGAGTTGCTAAAGTGTGTCTGTTGACAGTAAACACTGTCGAATCAAAACATAGGCGAGTCAGTCGATCATGACGGTACAATACGTGACATCTCTTGCTGAACGCGGTCAACCGCTTTCGGAACGCAGGTTGGGCTCCGTGCACAACTTTTCTCAGAGGCACTGCCTTGGCCCATAACCCGTGATCTCCGTCCCTCAGTCCATGTTCTGTGATTCATATCTGTATCTCATCGGGTACGTCCACAACTTCTGGGCGAATATAATCTGAGTGATGCGACCATCACGTGACCGTTGATTACTGAGATTTTTGACTGTACTGATGGTGTGCACAGGTCGCCATCAAGTTTCATGAGGTAACTGATCGGAATTCGGTTGCGCAGTCTACACTTGTGCGCCTAGAAGTTTGTTCAAACCCTACGGTTACCATGGCCCTCGATACCAACTTGACAGCTCTGGAGGCCAATTTTGCCCTCTAATTCACAACCATGCAGGTATAAAATGTTGTGTAATTGGCTCGATGATGAATAAACGAAAACAGACTGTGCGCCAAAACACCTTTGACTCCTAATGAACCCATGGGCCTATTTGAATCGTTTCTGTGGGACGCTAACTGTACCCTCTGTAGGGATGTAAGGATAAGCGAATTGGCCTCGATTCACTTTTCTGCTTACTACCGGACGTCTCTTTGAGCACTCCCCATCTAACGGTTGGTACTGCATGTTCAGGCGGATTATTCGAAGTTGAATGACACAGAGCTTATGTGAAATAGTACTCTCTCTTTCTCGCTGTAAATCATTCGAACGGGGGACGGATAAACAATGAGCCATTGTCTGTATGACCGGTTTGTGGAGTGGTGAGCGCATGCGTCTAGTTCTTTTGTGGTTGGGGTGACCAGACACTTATTCAATTAAGTTATGAAAAAACATGGTTCCGTTGATTTGGCCACAGTAGTCAGCGTTGGTGCACTGTCACGTCTTATCGGTCCAACGGCACGGATACACTGGGCCCGGTATTTCATTGAGCTGGTAGGCTTGATAACCAACGCATGCTGCCAAGTATATTTTCTATCGTTGTCGACTTTTGATCGTGCTAATGCCTCTGTTCTAGCCACCCATTATCATCGCAAAGATCGTTGAGACCTTGAATACGATCAATCAGTCGAGAGCTCCAGAACACCCCCATTAAATAAACTCATCTTAATGGACGTGTCAAGAGGAGTTGTAGCTAAGCGTTAATTTAGATAGCCATCCGACTGTTGCGAAGCCCCTGATCGCGGAAAGTGTGCAGTCACGGTCAATCAAATGGCTGGTAATTGCATTAGGTACCGGTGTCGTATCTAACTGTTGCAGTATATGGACCATTTTGAAAGGCCGATATTCATTTTGTGACGTCTTTGCGGTTGACAGGCTACTCAAAACATTAGGTGTACGGTTGTGTACTCTAGGGTTTTAGGAAATCCTGAAGTCATAAGCGCTTAACTACATTGCTCACCTGTGCATCCTAGGAGATGACATTTGTTACATGCCTTTACTTTCACCTATCAGTGATCGGTTTGAAGCTCAATGCACCCTCTTCAAAGATATTGACGTAACCTTCTATCTTCGAAAGACACATTCATAATCTTGTCCATCGGTGAATGGTTTTAGCCTGTTGTTTGTAAGGTGCGTGGTGCAAACGCTATGGGATAAACACTCATCGTTCACGCGATGTCAGATCTGCATCTATATTGCGCGAGGAAAATATGTGTTTCTTCGAGTTCGTTACATATCAGCAGCAGTGTGGATGGGAGGACCACTTTTTCTCTGCTAAGAGCGGTTTGTCGTTGAGTAGCCCAGCACTGTGACAAAATTTTTATGTAGTAGACTGTTTGTTGGAGGGTGTACATCCGTTAAACTTAGTAAAGAACGGCGACGCTAGAATGACTCTCACAATGGGACAAAGTTAACCAGCTTTTCTGGGTTTGGGATTCTATAGTGGACTTACATTTGTCCTCTAAGACGTTCATTATCGAGTCGATACCCAAGATAGCGTGCAATTTCGGGAAATGAAATTAGGGTTTCCTCTATTTGAGCATTTGAGTGCAACAGTCAGTTTTCGGAGGCTCGGGGTCAATACTCTCAGTGATTTGTATGCCCAACTAAGCACACGTGAATGTGTCTTCCACAAAATTACCAACAATCCTTCGGGGGATACCAGGAGTAAAACTGATGTCGAATTGTAAACAAACCATGTGGGTCGCGATTTTAGTGTTTGCATTTGAATGTTCATCGAGTTCAGCATGACGAACGTGGATCAAGCCCAGTTTCATAAGCTTCGCTGCATGCCGTAGTTGCACACGGATTCTTCATGCGAGGTGAAGGGTTTTTGTGCAGAAGAGTATTATACTTAACAAGAGGCTTGTAGCTACACAAACTTTACGTGGAGTCGCCGGATTTCTTAACGAAAGCAGTTAGCGCTCCTCATTCGAAATGTTGTATCAGGAGAATGGCGTCTTGAGCATGCAAGCTAGGCCATTGATTTGCTTTCACTGTGATTCTATACTGCGTAGTGCACACTTGAAAGAAATCTCTGCTGGACGTCATCTCGTAATTACATGATGTTCTGAAAATCTCGGCACGGCTAACTTCTCGAAAACGACTCAGAATTTTCGTCTGCCCGAGATCGTTGAACGCTGTTTTTACAGCGTCCATACAACTAGGAGACGTTTGAATCCATCCCCTGGTACCACGTACGTTAGCACTGTATACTTCTTTCTAACATACTCAGTTCCTACCGTACACTTGCTAGCCACCCGAAACAGTTTATCAGTGGTTGTTTGTAAAGCGTAGCTGTAGAGCAGCAACCGTGGTGGGTTTTGTAGTATTTGAACTGGGGGATCGTCACAGAGCCTTCCATGTTTACACGATTTCCTCCATTACCAAGCTCCGCACCGCGTGATGAAAGCGTTGTTTGGAAGCAGGATTCATCTATAACCTACGCAGCTTACCTTGGTCTTTAAACTTTTTGGTGGTTCCGACGGTTGACGTCGGGTTTTTAGTAGTGTTCAACCATATCCGATTGGCACATACCATATCCATGTGCACCATCTTGCGATAATTGCGACACAGTGTTGCATTGTAAGCATTCGGATGCACAAGCGCTCTGCGTACCAGCGCAACAGCATATAAAACGCTTGCTATCCAATATTTCTGTGTGCTGGCGCCTTGATCATCATCGATGGACGTACAGTAAAAGCTCGAAGCTATTGAATAGAATGTTCTCTGACTGATGATCGAGCAGATTATCTCCACTGAGCATGGTATCATTCTCTGAAAACGGTTTTTCTCATCCACTGTCGTCTGGTACTCGAGCAATCAGACACGAAGTTAGCATTGTTTCTTCACATTTTTTTTCAAAAGGCTGTTGTATTGACAGTCAGGTGTGGATTAATATATGCGCACGATGAAGTCGTTGACTTTGTCCCCTGATTTCTCTCCGTTTGAAAGAAAATGCATCTAACTGTAAGGATGTTCTGCTGTCTTCTATGCTGGGAGTATCGAAAGGCCCGGCAATAATAATGATTGACTTCAATATAACGAGCAGCAGAGTGACGTTGACTTTTGTTCACTAGTGACATTTGCGAAAGTTTGCACTCGTGCTCTTCATTGACTGACACTGTAAAGTTCAGGACGAAGCTATTCGATGCTGTCCGTGAAAAGTTTGCATCATTTGTTCCAAGCAATAACGGAAAGGCTTTTTCATTGCAGTCGGGCACAGCTATGAAGTTAGACTCAGGAATCTAGTGGTTTTAATCCTGGTTACTGATAATATGACTCAGATGTGTGTATCCACATGAAAGCCGTATCTGTAACCGGATTCTTGGCTGGCGTCATAATGAAACATGCGAACAACATCTTGTACAATTTGCTTTCACTGACTGGCACGGATGACTGTGTGTTTGTCGATCGTAGACACTTCACCTAGAACATGGTGGTATCCGTTGATCAAAATAGTAACATTGTGTGCTGGAATCAATAGAGACGCCTTATTGTTCAACACGTGAGAGCCTACGGATGATAGTTTCAGTTGATATATGTAGTTTGCATAGCTTCGTTTTCTGACAGATTCAGTTAGTCTCTTTTTTCCGCTGTTGCACTGCTCTGTTCATGATCACCTCTAGGTGGCAGTTTTACGTTAGTTTTGTACGTATGATTGCCAATTCATCATCAGTGACATCGTCCGTGCAGGCTTTCACCGTCAAACAGTTAATTAAGTTTCCATTTCACTTAAATCCCATTGAACAAGGAGAAGTTAATTGATCGGAACAGGTATGACAGAGTAACGTGTAGTTAATTTCCTCTCCCATTACCCCCAAACTGTGAGGATTCGTGAAAACGCTGATAAAACACTAAATAAAGCAATTTAGCTATTAAAATTTTTCCTTGTTAATACGGACTACTTTTTATTCGTAGAAATAATTGACCTTGTGGTCGCATTAGTATGCGGGGGTATACTTGGATTAATCGTTAATCTACGTCTCGATATTGGTTTGGAATATCAAGGTTCTGGCTGCCAAATCGTTCTTCAGAACTGATCTAGCTTGATTCCAACGGTCGTTTAAAAGAAAATCGGTATTTCGTCCCGCGGATGGTTTCATTACCACGTGGAATCCGATTCACTTATGGTCAATGGCATTTGGGTTTGTGACAGACCAAATATAGGCCGTCCTTCTGCACGATCGGAAGGTGGCGGTGCAAAACTGGCAAGCGGATAATGGGCGGAAGGTGTCACTGGACAGACATCGGCTACCAATATTAGAATCGATCAGTGGATTAAATCGCGGGGGACTCTGTGGCTTCCAACGCCTAGCATGAAATGAACACGTCGGTCCGGATGACCGCTTCTGTAAAAATGCTTTTCCGATGTTGTTGCGGCTATGTCATCAAGTTGCTTGTGTGTCATGTGAGCTACAAAAACGTTAGGTATTTCTGTATTAAAAAATTCCGTAAGAAAGTTCCACTGCAATAACGGTTGATTAGTTGCTCCTTCGGCCGATCACCTTAATTTCAGCGGGCCGCTTGGCTGTTCAACTGTATAATGAATTCACGACCCATTCTGTACCCGAGGTGGAAAACTGAAGTTTGCTCCATCGGTGCCTTAGAAGTTAACAAGAAGATCCAACACCGGCTTTTTCAGCATGTCAGGCGGAAGCTTGGTTGGTGCCTCCAGAAAGCGCCGGCTTTCAAACAAGGATTACGTATAACGCCCACCGCCAGTGAGAAATAACAATGATTGATCATGTTTATTGTACGTGCGTGCGGTGCACCGCAGCTCGGACTGGCGTGCAGTTTCAGTTACCCCATGGGGTATCAAACTAGTAGGTAGTGGTGAACCAGCTCGAGTCCATTGCTACCACTTGACTAGCCGAAGTGGAACAGTGTTGTGTCATTCACATTAACTACTGAGTCGATGACTTCAGCGTGACTAGAAAACTCTTAATTCGTTCGAAAATATCCATTGAAGTCATGAGAACGACAGAGTAACGAACAGGACTTGTTTTCTGTCTTTATTATCATCAGGCTAATTACAACAATAACTATGAAAACAGTCACTAGGATGAATCAGAAAAACGGTCAATATAGGTCAAGGACGGCGCGTTTGTTATCGAGCGTAACAACAAACATGTTAGTATCCCAAAAGATGAGCTAAGAGAACTGCTGGTGCCTTGTACAAGTAACGTTCAGTTTTTGTTCAATAATGCGATCTACCGACAGAGATGGAGTGGCAATGGGCTTGCCTCTAGGTCCCCTGTTAGCTGACGTTTTCATGAGTAGATTGGAGACTAACCAATTGAGTGCGGTCATTGAACAATTCACATTTTAAGAACGCTATGTTGATGATACTTTTTACATCGTCAACGAGAATGCTGAAACAAACAGAGTTATGACAGCTTTTAACTCCGCTCATAGCAGTGTTAAATTCACCAAGGAGTCAGTCAACAATGGCCAAATTATTTTTCTGGACGATGGCATAGTAAAAAGAGGAGATGGTTCAATCCGACGAAATGTGTACAGAAAGCAGACTCGGAGTGGCCAGTACATTCAATTCGACAGCTTTGTTCCGCTTAATGAAAAGCGAAAGCTCATACGATACCTGACGGTAGGGCGTTGAAGATCTGCACCCCTGACACTTTACAAGCTGAGCTTGACTTTCTACAAGGGGTTTTCATGTACAATTGCCACTCAATGCATTTCATGCAGAAGGCGATGCAGGCGGTAGAGTTGAAACTTAAGCCACCGTCTGTGAATAAGGAAAGCGTTTATTAGTCTTTCTTTCAAGGGAGATCCTATGACCGAAATTACCTCCAGAAAGCTAAGAAAGTCAATCGAAACAACCTACCTTGCCACTCATTTGTACGTCAGTTTCCGTTCAACACCTATTATCATGTCACAACTCAAAGACGAAATTCCATGTTCTACAACCAGTTATTGTATGTACTGATTTGTTTGCTCCTTTCGAGCATCATGTATTGGTCGTACTACAAGGCGATTGTCGGACATAGTGCGTGAACATCATCCTGCTTGGTTGAACACTGGTGTGATTAAAACGGTTTCAAGCGCTATTGTTGGTCATTTGACCGACTCCAGTCATTCTGTCAGTAAGAAAGTTGCTTTTCGCATTGTCTACCGAGTGCCAAGGAATCGGTCAAGAATGGTGAGGTTCTGAATGTTGAACTTTGCCGAAGCCGTTAGCATCCGATTGTGCAACCCTGACCTCTGCGCTCAGAAGTTCGTGTGGACACATTCTCCCTTGGCCCACAGTCAATCAAACCCACGATTTGGAACAGTGATCACGTAACTGATAACAAACGCGCCATCTTTAACCTATATTGACCATTTTTCTGACTCATCCTAGACACTGTTTTCATATTTATTTTGTTGTAAATGACCTGATGATCAAACACAGAAAACCCGTAGTCATTTGTAGTTGCGCCGTTCCTATTGGTGGCCGTGAAGCGATGGCGTTTATGTTCTTCAAACGGAGATCTTAGAAACTCGGATTGCCATGTAGTTGCAACTTTCGTTTCTGGCTGGCTAGGTCATTGTTTACAGATGACCCCCAACTAAGGTTATCGCGAAGTGGCGCGTAATCTCTGTGAGGTGTGTACCAGACAAATCGGACACGATGGTAAGGTTGTAGGATGGTTTTTTAACTAATAACGACCTATGTGGCAAAATGTGCATAACTGAATGTTACATGATAACCCTACGGATTATTTACACGGCGCAGACTTCTCTTTTTTTCTCATCACCGTTCGAGCATCTGAATGCAGTAAGCGTGATAATGGCAGTGTGATCATTTTAACCACGATAGCAGGCAACTTTCGCCTCCTTCACAGAATTCCTCTGGCTTATATTCATCCGAAAACTTCTCACTATTATCGCTGGCCAGCTGATTTCCGTGAGAAACTGAGTCTGACGATTTTCCCTACGGTACCTCCTAGTTTTGATGACGTAAGAAAAAGGTAACTTTAATGGGAATTTCCCGCATTATACACATCCGTTCATCTCACGTAGCACACACAGTTGTTTTGGCTGCTCCTACTGCCCAGGTTTGTCAGTAGGATATAGTTAGTAACTTTGTTGAGATAGGAAAACACATTTTTGACTGAGTCGTCGGAATTTCTGGTGCAGTTTGTGTATACAGTCCTCTACGAAGTCTATAAGCAACGCGTTTTGATAAGCTAACGATTCCGGACGTCAAAGGAAGATTGAATCACTACGTCGTTGTATTGAGCAAGTTAGCAAAGTGGATATCTAGACAACTTAAACAATATCGATCTTTTTGGAGATATAGGTGCCTAATGGTTCAAAGGTGAGCTAGATCACAGCGCAACATTCATATCCAGAAGACACCTTCCGAGGAGATAAGAGTTTCAAAACCACGATAATAAGTCATGATCTGAGAATCGTGCTACACATACTACTCAAGCAAGCTGTGAAATGCAAGATCTGGAAGCACAACAGTGCGTTACTTCACATGAATCATTCCAACTAACTGTCAGTTAAAAAGTGACAGGCCAAATATGCACACATGAATAACTGGGGTATATTGTGTTCGGTCTAATTTCTTAATTTTGAACCTGAAGGATTCATCCACCGGGCCTCGAAGACTCGCCCGCAACCAACATATACTCGTAGTATGAAAGTTACACTCGATTCTGCCTCCCCTGCCTTTCTTCTTGACGGATAGGCGAAGCTCACTCCTAAATCTGGTCAAGCTTCGCGCACTACTGCGAAGCAAAAGAAATTACAGTGTAGCAAAATCCGTCCTCCTTGGCTTATTACTCCATCCCATCAAGTGGCTAACTCTGAGGCCTGTTTGCGAGCAAGTCGTTCAAGCTTATTCACACCGTGCAATCTCAATACAGATCAAATCCAGATCGCGCTCGCTTATTACCACGGAAATTACGGACTTCCAGCGCCTCGTTTCATATAACCAGACGTCTTCACAATAGCAATCCGCGATAAGCCGTCTCCATCAGCATCACAAATAATGAGTACTGTGAGTTTTAAGTTCCGTGTACGCCGATTAGCTAACATTCGGTTGTTTCCCTACTGTAGAGAATTCAGGACTTACAGAATAACTGAGCCCTACTCTCTTAGTCGCCCCGTACTTACATCTAAACTTGCACCCATCCACCACTGATGATGAAAGGGTTTGAATGTGGACCTTGTGTGAATTTTGTCCGCGACACGCGGTTCCACATCTAGTGTATAAGCAGGACTGCATCCAACTAGATTGTCTCCGTTGTGGGACCGCTAGACAGGGTCCCAGGTCCGTAGCTAGCATCTCAACTTATTCAGTAGATGTAACACCCCTTGGTTCAATGGCTGTAGGGCATGTGTCGCTAGTGTTACGGACACGGTATCGTATGTGTCAGTGGTTTTCGGCGCAAATTCAATGAGGGTTACCTCGGTTGTTCTAAAGACACAAACCAATTATCGTTGACAACTCGCTGACAGTATGCAATGGGACACGATAGAATTATGAGGTCCTCCGTTCGATCCTGTTTAACAAACCCAATCTTGCTTTTCAGGAAGATCGCGTTGTTAGTGGCATAAAATTTACGAAATTCCTCAGGGGTACCACCACCACTGCTCCTAAAATATCTAGTTCCTCTGCCCGAGAGGATTGTGTAGTTGTTCACAACCTTCCGGTATGTGCCGTAAGTTGCCTACAACCCCTGAACGAGCGTGAGTGAGAACTCTGGAGGGGCCTTTGCACTAATGTGGACATAAATCCGTGTCCCAGACTCTACCACGGGGTTAGTGAGTAGACTAGATTCAGCGCGTTGACAAACCTTGGTTAGCAACGGTCGTGCTTTCGCCATCTTATTTGACTGAAGATGTTTTCCTAGCAGCACGTAAGCTGTTGGATGACTGTGACCCAGGGGTATTTTAATATACTATGGGCTTAACGCCAGAGGCGAAATCTGGTTAGGAAGGGAACTGGAGCCACTGGCATTTGACTGTTTTTCTCGCTGACTGGACCGACGGTAGATGAGGTTGGTTGGCCTTCTATGTCCACATTCGTCTTCAACCCTTCCCTTCTAACAGTTCGGTGCCTCTTGCGCCCCTGGAAACGTGGTGCTCGATACGTCTAAGTGGTTCTGATCGCTTGCTAGTACGGTTGTTCCGTCGTCCTCCATCTTCAGTTAGTTCAAAAGACGGACTCCCATTATCCGGGATGGAAATCTTACCCACCCTAGGATCTTTCTATATCCTCTTAACAGGTGATTCCAACTTACTTAGGATTAAATTTCTGGTTTTCTGACAGGTAGACGTTGGAAATTCTGTCCGCACGATTTTTTCATCCAATCTAAGCAATGGGCTTAACGGAGCATATCTGTCGTTTCACTTGATGGTATACTGATAATAATTCGTAACATCACTCATACTAATTAATCACGCAGTTGTCTTATTTGACTTCATTTGCAACACGAACCTGCTCAGCTCAAAGGATTCCCGAAAATGGATGTGAGGAAGTTACGTGACCACACAGTCTTGGACGAACTTCACACCCGACCACTCTGCAGATGATTACTGTGAGTAGCTTACTACCGTACCTTTCACAGGCGTAGGTGAATCTGCATCATTGTCAGGCACAAAACGGAACAAACCTGTAAGTCAACTACACTTCCGCACACTCAAATTCTGCCCGGACGTGAAACCGATCATCAGGATCTGAACTTGACCCAGAAGTATCTGCAGTCTTAGGTAGTCAGTGTATTTCATCTATTCAAGGTGACCGTCTTCATTCTTAGCAACGTCTCGGGGAACGCTTCATCGCCGATCTAAATGGCCTCTTCCGATTTATAACATCTCGCAAATGAAGGCTGGAGGTCCACAACTTATAAGCCCATCAGACAACACCAGCTCTGAGGCGGAAGTCGCCGATGTCTCTACTGTTCTACAGCCGTATTCTTACGCAGTCACCATCAACTCCTCAGGTTCGCCTTGATACTGAAATTGATGGCAATTATGCTGTGAACACTTCCTCTAAGGCAATATTGGCTAGACTCAGATACCTTAAAAACATCTCTCCTGGCCCCGAGGGTATACATCCCAGGACCTTTCGGGAAGCTATTGAAAAGATTGTTCATCCACTTAGCGTACTGTTTACGCAATTCTTCTCCTGGGGAACAACATCCAGCAGCTGGAGACTCGCGGACAGTGCCCTCGTCTTCAAGAGTACTAAATGTAATTTTTCTAGTGATTACAGGCCAACCGCGCAGTTATCAAGCATCTCAAAAATTTTGGAGCCGCTTGCACGTGACTCACTTTAGAATTGCTTCATCTCTCGTGACTTCTTCAGTGTTCTGCACGGCTTCTGCAACAACCGTTCTTGTACTACAAACCTGCTGTTAGCCACTGATCAGTGGACCAAAAATTGGTGAAGACAATGGAGTTGTAGTCGTGTTCTTCGATCAGGCCACGGCACCTGACCACGTGTTTCATGCTGTTTTATTCAGTACGTCTTCCCGTTATAGGTTGCAAGGCAGCTTCCCTCAGTGGCTTGATCCAATTCTACTAATCGTTTGTATGGGGTGTGCGTAAGCGGTGCATTCTTTGCATGCATGCCTAACCCAAGTGAGATACCCGAATGCTCATTTGATTGCCTTCTGTTTTTGATAGTTTTCAGCAACCCCCCTACCTTAATCACCTTTCCGCCATTAATTTTTACGGATGATGTCAAAATTTGATGTGCTTCCGGCATTACCAATGGTTCTCTTGGGCTACGGAAGGATCCTAACATTCTATTCGACTGATCTCGAGTGAACCGACTTAAATTTAATGCTGGTAAGTGTAAAGCTATGCACATTGTTAGTTTTCTAAACACCGCTTAGTACCCCGACGGGCACCAGCTTCACACACTTTTCATTGAGAATGACCTAGGAATCATTGTCTCGCATATATTCTATAGCTCCGCGAATGCCGAAGCTAATGCAAAACAGGCTGGCAAAAACCTAGAGTTAGTGAAACGATTGTTCGGCCAGTTCAGCTCTATTTGTTTTCAGCTTTTTCATAACAGCTTCGTCTGATCGCTTCTGGAGAATGGCGCTGTAATCTAGCTGTCATATGTAAGATATCCGCACCAAATGTAGTACGAATGAAGTTGAATAGTTTGGGCTTCGTGTTTAACATGTTATTGATAAACAGATTGGGAATAACACAGCGTTACGAGCAAGTTGTAATACTCTACGTTTCAACCACCTCTGGTGGCCCTCTTCAGGAGTGTTGTAATCGAAATCACCTTGACAGAGGAACAGAGGTCACATGGGATTTGCCGTGGTTAGGTCAATTTGTGGTGCATCTGACCGGATTGGCCTAATCCTTTGCCCACTAAGTGGGGGCAAAGGATTAGCTGCCATATCTCCAAAATGACACGTTGCCTCTGGGAACTGCACAATTTCCTACCACTAAGGCCGTCCGGGGCTTGAAAGCTAAACAGTATGAGAACGATATATCTGAATATGTACTTTTTTGAGTGTCGTCGTCTTAAATCTGGCTTGGTGTTAACTTGATAATGAATTCACGTGGTCATCGGTCCCCTTTGCTGCTCAGTGAGGTAAACAATATGACGCGGAGTGTCGGCTCCCTAATGCCAGAAGTACAACCTAGCAGACTAGAATGCAAATTGCTTTTTCTCATTGCACTTTTGCACGGTTTAGAACGCCCTAGCTGATCGTGTTGTTCCCGTGGCAATTTTGAAGACTGGCACTGACCAACATTTATTGCATTGATTCGGATACTGTACTTTCTTCTCATTTCACCACATTGCTGAATACCTTGAGATTCTGCGCGTCCAGAGACGAAATACTAAAAGTTCGAGCTTCCCACTTCCGCCTTCAACCTATCGAGCCCTTGAACCTTTCGGTGCTGGAACTCAGAATCTGTTGTTGAACAATTAAGCCAGCCCTTCCCCGATACTCAAGGGCTCCGGAGGGTGTACCAGCGGAGAAGTGATACTGAGTATCATGAAATTATTATTTGCTGTGTTCCGATAGGCTTGTTTTCGAATAAACAAGCTGGTATTAGGTTTAGTGTTGGCAGTCTGTCGACCTTCTCCGTTACCGTAGATGGAACCGCTTATGCTGACAAAGTCTACTGTGTAGGATTTTTCGCTTGCACCTGTAGCTCCCTCACGAGATGTGGATGAGCGATGGCATTGCTTGCATGGAAGTGAGTCCGGGGAGTGAGGTTAATACATTGATTGCTTTTGATGTCCCAACAACACGTCAGTGGACTGAAACAACTTTATACGATCGGAATCCTTATTGGCTGGCCAGTTTGTGATCTGCTGGGTGGAGATACCAAATTATACTCCTCCATGAGGCGTAATGTCCAAGGAGATTCCTCGGCTTTGTAAGAGTTTAGACTTCGGCACAACCATCAGCTCAATGACATGGGAAACCTTGTGGAATCCTATTCACAGGACAGTAATCTAAATCTAACAATGGTTGAGATTCGTGTTTGTTTGATTAACTGTCTTTCGGGAGTTCCGCTACCTTGGAGATCTATGGAGGTTCTTCCACTTTTCAGCCGAACACGAATTCTGGAACGTGTGAATCTTTCACGAAACCGTTTGTTACGTGATGAATAACTGCATTCAACACACACCGCTCTGATGCAGCCTCACACTAGCAGAGGACATCGAACAAACATCTGTGAATGTTGAGCCTGATTGGGTCGTCAGGAGATGGTACATGTCACACCACCCTGTGTTTAACCCTAACAAAGCTGATATGTGTCCTATGGTATTTGACTGCGCTGGAGTGTGTCAAGCCACATCTCTGGGTGGTTATTCATTATAGTGACCGGACCTCACCTCTGTGCTTGTGGAGGTGTTGCTAAGGTTAACAATCTATCCGGTTCTGGTTGCAGCAGACACTGAGGAGATAATTATGCAAGTGCGTGTGCCCGAAGCAGATAATGGTGAACTGAAGATAAATTGGTGACCTCAAGGTAATCTCACAAGTGGACTCACGTCCATTTGAGGATAACCTCATATACCTTTTGTGTAAATTTTAGCTTAAGGAGAACAGCGGTAACATTCGGACTTATATGTGAGGGCACCGTGTACCAAGCTGTCCATACGGAATTTTGCGTTTAAGTTTAGTGTTAGCTTCAAACTCTCTGAAAAAAACATCCACAGAGAGAATTTTTACCGCCGCCACTTCGGCGTTATACGATCTTTTTACATGTTTTGCCTCATTGCCACTTCGCAAGGATATGACAAGAGTTTCGACACAAGGCTGAGGTGGGACGACTCATTCAGTACAGAAGATACCTCAGTGTGGCACGGCTTTTCAAAACATTTGCAAGAACTTGATGGAATGCAGACTTCCAGGTGCGTAAGACCCAGCTGGTTCATGATAAGTGAGTTTGAGCTGCATTTATTTTATGACGATTTTGAAGTGAGATGTGGTGCAGTTGCCTACGTTTGCTCCTATGGCAACAACGGTGAATGTTTTTGTCCACTACCATTTTCGGAAGCTCGGGTAGCACCTATCAAATCCTTTTCCATTCCTCGAATCGAGCTGACCTTATTCGAACTTGCCGTCCGTATGCTCCACACGATTCGCTTGTGTTTGAAGGTCTACTTCAAAAACGTGAATGTCTGTACAGAATCGATGGTCTTGTTGTATTATTTCAACAATCCCGTTACACACTTCAACGCGTTAGTTGTAAATAAATTGTCGTGTCTATGTATGTGATTCACAACAGTGAAGATATTTATGATAGTGTGACAATCTCGCAGATGAAACATCACGCGGAGTGAGAAATTTCCGGTGTGCACAAGAGTAGCTCTGTGACCCAGAGTTCTTGAGGCAACCGCCAGCTTTTTGGGCTCGTATATTTGGACTCACTGAACCTGCAGGTGCTGACGAAAAAAGCCGCATTATAACTCAACCTCTTAGGCAAGTCTGATGGATTACAGTTCAATAATATTCTAGTTTTCACAAACTGTTGAAAGCCATACTCTTGTTGAATTGGTTCAAGTCTTATCGTATTTTGATTATTATTGATCATCAAATGAGCGTGGTAGAAGCACGCAGTTTGTCGCCCGTTCAATGACAGACTTTTTGACAGAATTTTTGCGGCCAGTGCAACTAAAAGCTTGTCTTCGTATAATGTCAGTTATGTGACATTTATGTTCACCGGAGAAAATGGTTTTCGAGGGGACGTCGTCATTAAAAACTACCTCGTGCTATAACTGACGGTTTTCGCCAGATAAATGGGAGATTTTCTACCTCGGTTCTGTCATGTTATCGAGAGTGCATAACGTGGAGAAGCGTGGTACATCCGCTGGTGACTATTAAATCTGTTCGATGCCGGAGGTAGCCGTGTAATCCACCATTTATACTTCCCCATGGTCGTGGTGAAAGTAATCACTTAATTCCATCCTGTATCTGGATTGGTTACTCTCCGGATAAAATCTGTTGTATCTAAAAGTGTTCGGAGAGCTTCGCTAAGGAAGTTACATAAGCCATGTTCGATGCTGACCGTTTTGATTATTGAAACCTTGCCGCTCACTGTTCAAGATTCGACTAGACTAGATGAGGCGTCAGCCTGACTGGAGCAGGCTGTGAGACGACGTTGGATGAAGAATTTGTTGAAAAGAATCATTGCAATCTGTTGTTGGGGTAAACCAGGATTTGTCTGTCTCAGTCGAATGCCTACAGCAATTGTTTGTGACCCGTCAACACGAAGAAATCGTGCAAGACTTTCTCCGTACAGATATGACTTTTAGGTTTTCCTTCTCATGATGGTCGTAATCTCTCGTGGAAGACGTAGGTGACATTTCTGTGTACTCGACTGTCTTCCACTTTCTGTTCAAAAATTTATGAGGGATCACGGCGTTTGTCCATGTTTAGATGCGTCCACAACCATGGCAAATAAGACAATCAGGTTGTGGCTCGTCAAACGGAAGGTCAGAGTTCAGAAAACATTAACTGTGAATAAACCACTGCTGACGTTCTCCTAACAGCAATGGTACAATCCATATTTTCCAGCGCATCTGTGAAAGCCACGCTCGGGTTTACACGATCACCGTGGATATTTACAGGTGATGCAAAGCAACAGTTATATATTACGGCTAATGTGAATTCCGTCGGCAAAATGGCGTAATCAAGGAAAAGATGGTAACAGTTTACAAAAGTTGGCGCACGCATCATGAAGGAAGATATTTTGCTTATTCCACTGATTCAGTCCAAAAATTTGATGTCAAACACCCACTTTGTGAGTTTGCGTACAAGCCTTTTTACGCCGGGAAATTGGCCCAAATGAGTCCTTGAAAGATTTCGCTATCTTTCGATGTAAATAACGTCAGGGGTATGTTGAATTAAATTGGTCTGAGCAAGGAAAGATGGAAAGTTCGAAAATCTGGTGAACAATTTGGCGGACTTCAAGACAAGAGCTTGAGGAGTGCCCAAAAACGTCCGTAAGTTGAAAATTTCACGAATCGTTCAGCCAATACGGGATTTTGTTAGCCCACTGGTCGCAGAAGTTTCTCTCGCATAACGGGTGCTTGTGGGAGTAAGAAAAGAACGCAATCTCACTTGGTAAATGAGAAAATATTGAATGATCACGGTACTTTGGCGAATAATGTACATGTAATTCTTTTGATGAAGACCTTACGCGATATTGTTTCCCAATAAAGTGTATAGCGTTGGTGAGCAGTTGTTGGGGAGGGTTTCGCAGTAGCATACTAATTCGGTTGACTGTCTTTTGAGTGTCTCACGTAAGATGTTCGGCAGTTTTGCTAGTAAATCAATTTTGGTTTCACTGCTCGTAACTTTACAAACGAGAAGAATGCGGGGAGCTTAGGTTCCATATTTAGAACATAATTGCCGGTGGCTTATTTTCGCTGAATTACAACACATAGCCATTATTAGTGACCGCTGCTTCAAAATAACTGGTCATTTGCAGTGCGGGAATTGCAGGCTTATTTTGTGGAGAATTACAGACGATGGATTTTCGCTCTATTTACAACTGCACAATCAGAGTGAATGATTGTGAATGAGTTTCCTATCATTTTCGCCATTTACGCTGAAAATGTCTGATATGGCAGTAGCAGAAATCCACTAAATTTCTGATATTTGTCCGCTTGTAGCGACTATACTAAATAATATTTTGATTGTCGCATTCATTGTACATTTTCGATGATTTCGGTTTTGTACCTACTTTTGTTTTAGTCAAGCTACCCATTTTGTAACATCCGGCCAGGGGCAAAAATCACAACTCGCTCCGTACCTCGCTAGCTTGACGTGTCTCTCTGCACTCTCTATTTTCCAGGGTCGGTAATAATACACGAAGTCAACGCGCTGAGATTTGGCTTTTCATTGTCGATCGATTGTCCATAGTGCTAACTGACAGGGTTTTATTTTGTTGGATCAGTTCTAACAATGGTGAGCCCGAAAATTTCGAACATTCCGCTACAGTCGTCTTTTGCGTCTTGGTGAGTTCGTTCCTTTGCATACTTGCATGTATACTGCCTCTATTGACGTACACGTAACCAGTCGTTTTTCTCTGTTCGTGTATACTTCCGGCATATAGGTATTTATATATATTCTCAATTCGGCTTAATTAGTTATTGATATCTGAACCGCGTGATCACTACCCCCTGTCCGAAGTCCTACCTAAGCAGCCTCCGCGTTGGCTTTAATATTCTAGCGGCCCCTCAGTTCTTTGAAAATGACCCTCTCTGGTTTGGTTACTTATAAGCATAATTTTTCCACAACGGAATTTTGTCTGATCAAACAAGGTTCTGTCAGTTGTTAAGTTTCCGAGCGAAGTTACCTTTTATAAAAAAAGGAGCAGTTGTCAATCGAAAAGACCCGAGTACAGAAAATTTTCCAAGAACTCAAGCTGGATGATAAACGTTCTAAAACGCCGCTAGCGCAAACGCTGCAACTCATCGGCAACTCTCACATAGACGTAGCCCTCCGGGAACTCTGGCTTTAAAGATTGCTAGAAGCCACGCAAGCAATAGTTTCCGTTGCTCGTTCACCAACTCTTTCCGGGACAGCAAAAATGGCTGATCAGGTAATGGAGCCTGTTCAGCAACTACTTGATTGCTTGAGTGTACCACAATCTACTACACGTTCCAAAGTAGGCACGAGTGGGTTCCGACAAGGTGGTTACCTTAAACGTGGTCTATCAGACATTGAGGCTCTAGGAGCAGAAATCGCTGCTTCGCGACGCGGCTTGAACTTTCTTCAAGCCGTTCTTTATGTCTTTGACCTAGTATATCATCCAGGCACCATAAACCGCAGTCAAAAGCTGACTGCAGCCAAACGGTGCACAAACCCTGCATCTACGTCTCATTAAGGCGACGCACACTCAGCATCTGACCTAGTTTAATATTCACGGGTCAACCAATCTGGCGGCTCTGGTTTCATTAACCATCTATCGGACAACTTTCCAACGGTGTAGTTCTTACAGTCGTGAGCAGCACGGTAAACACCTCGGATTAAACGTCCACACGGCTCGAACCACTAACGCTTGCCACAACACCATTCCTCGGTAGGTTATTCCCGCACGAGATCAGG
>QNGE01005051.1:10251-50041 GCA_008508345.1 Paragonimus westermani | reverse complement strand
CCTTCATGATGCAACCTTGTTGACCAATGCGTCATGGTCGCGTATTAGACACGTGATGAAATTAGAACATCACAATTAAAATATACCTCGGAAATGACAAGAACAACTGAGCCAGGAGCATTTCAGTAAGTGATGACTTCCTAGACTTAGCAGTAGATATTGTGCATCACTTTAAGTTTGTCCAAATGTTTACACGAATTGNCGAATTGGGGGGTATGATTAGTTTCACAAATGTGCACCAAAATCTTCACCTAACTTTATCTGTCAACAACTTTAACGCGAAAGAATCAGGCAGGGTGTTCCAGACTGTATATTCTCTAACACCGAGTGAATGTTGATTGCAGTTCCGACAGTTCGTCTGGTATGGCAGCTTCAGAGAGTGACCTTGAGGACGATGATTAGGCAACCACATGCATCCTGGTATTCTGAACTGTTTCCAAAAATGATCAGACTATTGGTGTCTCTATCTACAAACTATGTCACGATACGTCGTGTTGGACACTTCATCTCCTTTAACTAAATAAATGAAGGTTGTGCGGTTGTGACTGGAAATACATTCGTTGAGCAAACAGTTTTACAACTATGCACTTGTCATCGTCCAGTACAAAACATCGTGAGCATCCTACCGGAACTTATTCAAACATTTTAGGGCTCATCTCTCTCGTAGAAATGCGTAGCAAATCAATTTGACTGCACATTCCCTTCTTTAATGTACACTTGGTCCTTTTCATTTAATAGTAGGGAATTCACGCACCACCTTCTTTGATGTGACGGTGTTTCTAGGTTTGTATGGAGGACAATCTGAACGGACAAAAGGAATGAACTGACAATACTGAACGGGAGTGAGGAAGGAGTCTGGTTGATTTTGCTGCACAAGTTAGTGGGACACTGGTCTTTGGGTGATGATAATGTTGAGCCTCATCAAAATGGGTATGGTAAACAGTTGAGAAGAAACTACAAAATTCGCATCTTCTCAGGGACAGCGTATAAATAAGGAGAAACTCCCATTTGGGGCACTTTTACTTGACTTCGGCAGCCTCGAGAAGGCTTCTGTCTAACAGAACCAAAGGGACAATTTAGGCATCACTTCTAGAAATTCTCGGGTAACCTGAGGATTAATTACAAGCGAATGTGGCTAACTGTACAAGTGTGATAATCCAGTTGTGACCAAATTGAGGTAAGTGAATTGGTGGTAAGCGCAGCTGTCTCATGGGATGACGGATGGAAGTTTAAATGCGGATGGTTGCAAAGATATACGCTACTGACCATCTTTAACGAGACTGAAACTCGAACCCACACTTTCTTTCTAGATAGACTGGCAGAAGAGTCTCGCTTTTTACGGAAATTACTGTCAACTATGAGCTTATTTCAACCGAATTCCTGACAGTAAGACTGTGAAAAAGTTGGAACTTGTCCTCATCACCAAGTTCACTGAAGTACTCGAAAATATTACATATAGTTTTGAGAGTAAAGTTAAGCTACCAATGTAGCGCCGTGATCGAATGATTGATAGGATAATTGTTTACTGAACGTGAAAAGTTGAGAATGGTGACCTGCGTCCATTAGACGGAAAGTAGGGTGGGGCAGCAAAAGTGATCCCAACACTGTCAGCACTCTGCACCGATGCAAACTGAGCTTCACTCACTAAGACCGTTTTCTCTCTTTGCCAATCTAGTCGATTCACCAGGGTGGTTCACATGAGTCAGGCTTGTAACAGTTGATGTCATTAAATACTGTTCCAGAAACTGAGGATAATTTCTATTTGTGCCTGATAAATAGTCCGCAGTTAACGAGCAGAACAAACTTCCCCGGTTGTGAAATGTGATTAAAACAACCAGAAAAGTAGTAGGGGATTTTTGTCAATCTAATTTGAACACCACTCACGGTTGGCCACAACTCTGGCATTCATATCGACTTTTCGAAATGGACTGGCCAGAAAGTCTGCGAGAATGTGAAATATGGAACCAACTGTGAATGACGTACAATTTGTATCAAGTTAGAAAGTGTTAACTTGAAAAAAAAACAGTTCAGGTTCATTGAACAAAAGACAGTGTTTCGATGTAGTGCAAAGTGGTCCTAATATGACAGAGCCCGTCTGATTGTTCGCCCTTAATAAGAAAGCAAAACAGAGATAATATGATAGCAAAGTTAGAGCGCTTTGTAATATTGTTAGTCTGACCAGCTCTTCGAAGTTACTTAGGGCTAACAGACATGATAGCACAGTACTTCTTAGAACGAGGGCGGAACATGAGAACAGCTATTATGATCCTCCATGGGCGATTAGGAACGAGTCGGTCCCAACACACTGTACATACTGTACTTACACATGCTTAATCAGGCTAAAACAAACGGTCAAGGTCAATTGGCGTGACCTGGATCTGAAATAGGGAAAGACGCTTCTCATCCAATATTCATCACTCCGAGTATCGATCTCCTAGGGGATCTGTGTTAGAGACCATTCTGTCTGGCGTCAGTCGATTTTTCACACAACTCACCATTCCGTTTGACCGAACACAGTTGGGTAGAAAGCTAACAACTCACTTAACATGAGGATGACTTTGAAAAAACAATACATTGAGTCTAAGAATGTATATGCTCCTGTGGATTGCTTTATTTCTGTCAGAGCACGTGCAAAACGAAATATCCGGCAGTTCAGGAAGCTGACTATTAATAAGTAATTTTTGAAACAGTTTTCTAGGTCAAAACATTGGCAGCATGATGCACAAATGCCGAATCAGTCTGTTCGGGTGACCCGGTAGGGGTCCATGTTTATGCGATGGAGAGTTATACCAACTACAACATGCATGTTAGCAACACGTGTCACTAAAGCCGTTGTCTACTCTTTTTGGTAAGACTTCTGGGTGCTTCTACAGTCGACACATTTTTTCAAACTTTGAATGTTTTACCCCTATGTGTATAAAGTCAGAAGCTTTGTTGGATGGACCAACAAACGCTATTGAAAATTGATATGCCTACCCAGGGAGAAGAAAATAACGGAAGAAAAGTTACCAGTTATACACAAATCTCCCAATGTGGGGCTGGTTTTCGAGCGGATAGGAACGTCGACTTATAAGTAAAGAAATTGTTGGTTCAATTCCTTATTCATACAATCCTCGTAGGAGAAGTCCAAACAAGGATGAAGCCGTTTACAGCGAAGTATCAGCTTGAAGGGGAACACTGTATTATATTACAAAGAGTCTAGTTGATACTAAGGACGGTGTGAGACACCAGGCATGTGTGCGAGACAGCGTATTTCGAAGTTTCTTTTGATTGGCACAGCAGAATGATGTATAACGTGCGTATATGTCATCGTAGGCTAACTTACTGTGAATCTGAGTTTAGCATGCTCTGAATTATATTGTTATCCCGTATCATGTGCAGACTGAGTTCTGATGCGGGATTATGAATTATTAAAGACCAAAAGATGAAACTGTACAGCTCCGTACGGTCTGGAATGAGATTGTGAGTGATAGACTCGGAACACGACTGACTTCAGGGTTATCCCGCTCAATTGTCAGACAAAATGTGCCCCATCTTTGATCTGACTCTAACATTTTTGACTGGATGTAACTTACCAAAGATTCAAGATGGTTTGTCACATAGCCTATGAAGACTATTTAGACTTTGATGAATTCATTTCACTTTCCACTAATAGTGTGCACACCCCGTGCGAAAATATCACGGCTTCTTGATCTTCCAGCCGCATATTTTTTATAGTCACGTCGGTTGTGCTTGTCTTTTGGAACTATCCTCAACGATAAGTGATTGACTGAATTCCGTTTCGACATTCTTATCAGAATATGAATTATACACAAAATAAGGATCATAGTCTTGGCAAACTACGATTTATTATAGTATCATTGAACTGACCCAGAGTTGACTGTGCGTTAACTGTTAACCTAAACTTCGTGCACACTGAGAAATGCACACACGTCCTTCCCCAGTTAACAGTACGATTGTCGGACCGCTTTGTCTTTTATCGGGGACCCGCGCGGTACATATTCTCTCCCCCTGTCATACAACGGGGACGTGAAACCATCGATTCTGAGAGAAGAACAATTTCAGCTTTCCAAAGGATTCAGCTGAACACACAGAGGTTGACCTAACGAGTGAAAAGGAATGGAGATGTTGGCATACGCTAATTCAGAAGATCAAGTGGCGATCGTGTTGTCTAAGTGAACCAAACAACAAACATTTTGGTCAGGGGAAACAAACGGTGAACATTACGATCGCCATCTAACACATCAAAACTTGTTTTGATAATCAATCTGACACCTAAACTCCATAACACTATTGGAACTGTGTGGCTGATGACAAACGCAGTTTATATTTGAGTTAGAAGAACATGTGCACAACCTTTTCGTGAAATCAGCGACTGGAAAATTTGTCTTTTCCTCGCCAGCAATAGATCGTTTCTTTTAACGAAGAAACCATGTTTTCACCATGACGAGCCCGATGCACGGATTTACTGCTGTTTCGAAGTAGTGGAAAGAGAGTCCAGGTCGAACCACCTAGAATGAATAATTGCCGGTCGTATGGACGCACTTTGCAGCCCCCAACGTGAATGAACTGTCCAGTTTAGGTTGTAGTCCACATAATGACTCCGGGGCTCATTCCGTTGTCTTTCATCCCTGTGATACAATGTTACAACGTATAATCCGTGCATAAATAGTACGCGGCTACTGATCTCAAGGATTACAGTTTTTGGTCAGCTCGCCTGCAGATAACCCTATAAAACACCTTTAGTCTATTAGCTTATAAGGCATACAGTGATGTCAAGAGATGTATCTGAGTGACGTACGGTGATGTGAGCACTGTAAGGTACGTCGAACTAGCGTTTGAAACGTTCCCAGTCCATACGTTGAAGTGATGAGATCGATTGACCAAGGCACGTTGTAATCATCCTTACAAGAACTATCATGTGAAAAATGTACGTACAATTTTGTTGAACACGTAATTCGTAAGTTTACATGTAATTTATTTTATGTAGAGGTTTTTCAAACAAAATTAAGTTTGCAACATTTGTTCGTCTTTTGCAAGAAGTGGTTGACATTGGTTTGATAATGAGGACGACTACTCGGACACAGACTCTCGTCCAGCGTAATTAAATCCGCGGTGCCTCATGTTGGTGTGGACAACAGGCTGTTAGCGGCTAGATATCAGTGAAATTAACACTCACCGTAAAAAAATAAACAGCTTCAATACTAGGCTTTATTTACAACAAGGTTCATGAAAATACCTTTACCAAACAACTGAGCTGTTAGACAGTGTTTTGCCTAGTGTTAACTGACCACGCTGCGGGTTGACACATGTATGCTAGTTTGTACGACGCAGTCCGGTTTATGGGCCGTCCAACACATCATACGTATTTGAACACACAAACAGCAAAGCCAGGTGTGCCTAGACCTGTGCTGATCCGCTTGACTGAACTGGTTAAAACATGTGGACCTTCTGCTTTCTGATCCCGTTTGCTCCAATCCTGAACAACCAGCCCTGTAAAAAGTATAGAATAAATATATCACTGTTCACAGCAGAATGGTTAGGAAGCGAGCACTGAGGATGCGTGTGTTCCAGTTATTTTGGGGTGGGGGTAAGCTGTTAGGAATTTTGAAGGAATTCCAAACTGAATAGCACTCATGACCTACAACATCTTCTGACCTAGTGCTAGACTGACCAAACTGTCAGCTTCATCACTGCGTGAAAGGAGCTGTTTAATCTAGACTCTTATCCCCCCTTTATTGACTAGATCAGGACCTGTCATTTTCAGTGCGATCAGTTGGTTCGGACAGTGACGCTGATGATACTCTCAACCCCCCATTTACAGGCTACTGATGTCTGTCAAGTTAGATCATTTTCCGGGGGCTTCGATAAAAATAATTCCCTATTAGTGTTTCTGCTGTATGTGATTGACAATGTGAATGGATTATATGACTAAAAACATAATTCACCTTTAAGAATGTCAATAAAAACAGTGAACGTTTGACAACCGTCAAACTCTTTCACCGGAGTACTTGTCACATCTGTTGTAATTCGTCTGGATAACCACTAAATGTTTATCGATAAGGTGTCTTCAGCTCAACTTGTTGTAGTCAGTCAGAACTAAGTGAATAAAGGGAAGAGTACACAAAACGCCACTAAATTTTCGGTGAATTCTACTCATTGACTGTCATATATATATATATATATATATATATATATATATATAAGCTCTGATGGAAGACGGGAAACAGCTGCTATTGATAATCAGATTGACGATAAGCTGACCGAGTCATCACTGGTGGTTGGCTATAAGCTAACATAACACCCTGAGTGTAAATTGAAGTGATGAATTACGAATCCGTACTGTAGCAAGAATACATCGAAACCTTGGATTACTTACTATTGTTATAACTTACTAAGCCTTACAAAGTTAAACGATGGTCATATGATGCTATCTTCAAAATAAAAGTGTTCGACGTAAAAAGAACGAGAGAAGAAGAGAAGTTATTACTGAATGAAATAGATGACAATTATACTGGCTAGAAAGAATAAAATGTATACCAAAATCGGAGTCTATGATTCCGAATGGTAAATGTTGAGTACGTGGTAAGCTTATTGTTAAGTCTAGCTTGGTGTGTATGACCCTGAAATTCTACTGAACAACCAAAATGTGTCTGTTGCATTTCAGTCAATTGGTGATATTATCGCCAGGGCAAACTGGCAAATCTCTCGAATATTCCGGTGTAAAAACGCATACCCCCACCTCCCATTCGTAAACGTAGATGGAAGCTAATTTAATAATAATGTGCTGCACATTAAAAGACGGTTTAGAACGTGCTTTGTTTAATCATGAAGCATATTCCACCTAATAGTCGTAAGCGTCAGCTCTTCTTTTCTCAGTTGCCACTTTTCTTGGCTCATTTATGTCTTCGTGTAACACATCTGCAACACCAGGATAGCGCAATACTAATCATTTCATTGTAGCCACCCAGATGATGTGTCTCGGTGAACCTACTAGAAACCCATCGACAACTCCTCGATTAGTATCATCAAGGGACATGATATGCAATTAGAGTCGTACACTGAACCAATGACATAGTGACTTTATAAAGCCCACCGACGCATCCGTTCAACCGATGGCAACTGCGTGTATCTCATGGGGTGGATTTTAGTTTACTTTCTTGGTGGGTTGCGTTGTTTAGGTGTAAACTGTAGTGACCTGTCATGAAGCCATGCTTGCCAAAGGGTATTTGTCAGAAGAAACTTACGGTGTTTATGTACATTTCACACTGTGCTGGACAGCAGTAAAAGACCGTAGAGCAAAAGAAGATGACTACATGTAATGAAGGGTATTTCGGGAATAATCAACACCATAGAAAACTAAAGATGAAAGAAGGTGAGATGTGAATGTAGAAAGAGTTGTTATTCGGAAATAGGCTCTTTAGTTACAACCATGTGCATCTAAACAAGCGGTGACATTTTATGTCTTGCAGATAAACATTTGTATAGTGTGATATACCCTTCAGCCTACACTTTCGAGCCTTTGCATAACGGTTAATTTACGATTGAACGAAAATATATGCGCCTGGTCTTCAAGATCAACTGAGTGCAGTTGCAACTACGATGAGCGGTTAGAGTCGTGGTTTCAGGGCTCGGTTACACACGGATCTTTTGTTCAGGGACATTCTTTTGGTAAACTATCTGCAGATATTAGATGAGACCCAACTGTGAAAAGTCAGGGCTTCTGCTGGATTCGAACCAGCGACAGACACAGCATGGTTCAACGCGGCAAGCGCTCTACCAGCTGAGCTATGAAGTTACACCAGGAGCTCGGAAATTTCACATTTGGACTCTGTTACCCACTTCTCTCACGGTCTCATAAAGAATCCACCAAATGATTCAGGGGATCGACTGCCCCGACAGGATTTCTCGAACAGTTCACGCTGGAATCCACAAACGCCACTACTCAGCATGGAAATTATATTAATAATGAGTAGTGTGGCAGATTTATTGAGTACTGACACATTCTCAAGCCATAGTTGGTTAATGGATGTCATGTAATTTTGCTCATGATGGTGTGCAACATGAAAAGCTACTGGTGGGGAAGTATCGTTAGAAGAGAGGACCGCCAATTAGACGGTTACACTGACAGAAAACGAAGATGCTAGGTAATGTGTTGTGAACTGCTTACAGGAGAAAGAGTTAACATTATAGAAGAGGTGGGTCAGTTTTCACCTCTGACCATGCACCCTGTGTGGCTGGTGCCAGTTTACCTTTTCTAATAAGGACGATTACAAACTGCCATTACAGTGTAACAGCACTGTCAGATAGGTGATGGGAGGGGTTTTATAGATGCACTATCTACAGGGCGTTAAGTTCAGTGCAACGGTGATTTGAGAATGCTTCAAAACTTCCGTGATTCAGATCCGGAGCTTAATCCACTGCACTATGGACTCAACACTGTGTATTTTTTCTATGCCACTTGGTGTTAACCTGCGGCCAACCGCTGAGACATGATCATCATCGGTCCGTCTCACGTGGCGTTAGAATGGTTTTTAAATGCATGCGAGGGCCAACATGCTCTGACTTGGGGTGTTTTGACAAAGCCATAAACGTTGTATACGCCGGACAAACACCGCAAAGAAAGTAGTCGCGTTTAAATAGCAAACAGCATGAGGGTCAGCTGTCATGTGCTATCGATATAGATGTCAATTTAGTTAACCTTGTACTCGTATGTGACTAAGGCTACAAATTTGTTATTTGACTAGTCTGTTATGTCTCATTCAGTGAAGGTGTCCTATGACACTCACTACTGGTCGACATTTATTTACTAAGGTCTGTCTGCATGAATGGTGTAGGTTTGTGCCACAGTGGTTATAAGTAGGAAGGCTAGATTATGACTGCTGCTTCAAGTACAGTCATTATCAAAAAGGCGCTTACTCATTAATTGCCCACATGTATGCTGTTGCACCTTATCACAACCGAACGTCAACACGAGTCACATTGTAACATAACAGACTAGGCCGGTTGAAGTACCATGACCTCTTTATTTTATCAGTGTGGTATCCATTAGGGCATTAATCAATATGTCTCCGGACTAATATGGTATAATCGAAATCAGACAACATGGTGTCTCAAACTAGGTGCATCTTGAGCCCACATTTTAAAGACTACTTCAGTGGGACTAAATGTACGGATAGAGAAAAGCTCAATAACTACTGTCCGTCTCAAAATATCTAGATGAGTTACCGGGTCTTTTAACGGTAAGACATGCTGGTTCATGACAGACGAAGACAGATACCACAGAAATCACATGTTCTCCGAAACACACTCCTTGGAAATCTCAGTGTAACAGTAAGTTTAGAAAGTACGGATAGAGTAGTTTGGAATCTCTGTGGTTGGAATTTGAATACTTCCCGGGGTTTCGCATTGAGTTCAGAATAAGGCAGGGCAAGTCCATAAATTACACTGTGCACCTGGGATGGTGAATACTCACTATGTTTACAACATACAGTTTCGGTGGGCAGAATAGTTGATAAAATTATCAGTTAAACTCTACGATTAACATCTTCACAATATCGTGGGATTAATAAAGAAGTGTGCTATTTAAGGGATGATAGGTCAACCGCGTGCACAGAAAACGCATGAATAAATTTGAAATGGGACCGAATTGAGAATGTAGGAAGTTGAAAACGGAAAGGAAGAACGGAATCGAACAACATTCTGGAAGCAGTTGACCTCTGTGCGTTAAAATGTCAAAACAATATACGATCAACGTGACCGAGGCCAGCAAAGCTGATAAATTAAGGTATCTCGTGAAACCAAAAAGAATCCGAAAATCTTTGTTTAGGTGTCCAAGAATGATAGCCGAAAAACAATATATCTATAATGGGGGTACGCGAACGTCCGCAAAACTGCGGGTAGGGCTACATATAGTTGAAAACGTTTCCAAACGTGAGACAGAATTTGAGTTTTTCTACTTTCGTAAAACAATGTCCAAATGTAGAAGCCACGTCGAGTTGTTGTCCAAATGTGCACCTAAATACTTAAAAGATTGAGGTCTAAGAGAAAAAGTTCCCGTAAACTCACAGTTGGGGGAAATCATCAGTAAACTATTAGTAGACCGTTCCTGTAAGAAGAAAGAATAAAAAATCGACACACTTAAAAGTTTTGAGAAGTAAAGAGCGTGCACTAACTCAGTTGGCCAACTCAGTAGTGCCATTATGTTTGGCCGGTAAAGAGGATACCTCTGAATGATGGACATCAAACTTAATTTAGCAGAAAGCGGCAAAAAGAGGCCCACATTATGGGAGGAGAAATATGTGCCATTTTGTCAATCAACTAAGAAAAGAAGCACTCAGCCAAAGACTTTCTATTTGCGTTCACTACTTAACAATTCTGTTGCTTATTTAACGTGTAAAACGTGATGACCATATTGTTAGGAAATGGACTGTTGAATTGGGTGCCGAAGTGACAAGGACGGTGTGGTTACACCATTTCCAGTTATTTTTGGTCGATCTAATCGCTCTTACATTTCATTTGGTAGTAAGACAGAGAAAACGCTCTTTTTGAAGTACAACCAGAGTGTCGAGGTATCCACGGCACCCCAGTTTGGAGCGGACTGCATTAAGCAAATGAAGCTAGGAACAAATAATCTAACAGATCAAACTTAGCATCTTTGTCGTCATATCTGTCAAACCCCCTTGATCCCATCAATGTATAAGCTTGTCGAAGATGGGTCTTCCTGTACTTCATTCTCATAGTCAAGTATTTTAGGCGGGATGATTTGTTTGATAACAAAATCCTAGTTTAATGTGGTTAGATCACTAGTCAGACAAACTGTACAGTTGCTCGACAGCTATATGGTCTGCATCAGTCAACTGGTGAAAGGCTTCCTGTTCATCCAATACTTCTGAATGAATGTATATTCAGTTCGCAGTTTGTCTACAAATATCTGTAAACCACATTGAGATTTCGATGGTTTAGGATTACCAAGGGATTAAGGCTGTAAATTTTTATATTGTACACAAGTAGGGTCGTTAGAATGTCGTTCGAATGCTTGGAATCGTAGTATTTACCCTCATTCAGCATAGCATTTTGCCTTGGAGTGTACGAAAAAGTGGTCCAGTTTTATTGCGGTTTTTGTGTCCTCAAGTTGATATCCTTTGCATTATCCTTTAACACGAATAAATCGATTCTAAGTCGACTTAGTTGGTTCCTCAGCTACCTTTCCAGTCAAGGAACTAGAACTGAAGTTGCTCCTGATTTATCAGTTGAAGATCCATGTTACGCACTGCGAAATTGTTACATCCAAGTTGCTGGTGGATAAGTTGGGCATCGTATTGAGCCAATGGATCGGATGCCAATGTAGTTCTGTTGGGTGATTTAAGAAGCGCGGGTATAACCGGTCATCCACATCCCAGTGAACTCGTATCGACGAACCTGCGGGATCTTCCTTTCGATCTGAACGCTTGCATTCTAATTGTTCCACTTCCTCTTTTCAATTCAGTTTCCTCATAAACTCCGTTTTACTGGCCTTTAGAGAGCCGTTTGTGTGTCACATTGCCTATCCTCTTCGGCTCATGCAGACAACTTCTGTTTTTCTGATGAGTAGTGAGGGATTTGGTTTATTTTCAAGTTGAACATCACTCACATTTGATCGCAGCCTCCGCATTCAGATAGACTATCCAGCCAGTCTCTTTCGAAAACAAACACTACACTCCAGTTTCGCTTTCATCAGAGCTCGTCAGTAGTGCTTAACATTGCCACGGCCGGCACTTGAACTCCGGCCATTCCAATCATGAGGCAACCGTGTTCACCATTGCGCCGCCATTCACCTCACATTAGGCACCACCGAATTATCAAATCTGAACGCTCAACCACTCTCACTTGTGAACAACGATCAGTGATGCTCAACTTGAAAGTAAACCAAATCCCCGACCACTCATCAGTAATCTGAAAATATCGCCTTGCAGATTTGGTGAGATCAGTGACCTCGACCAGTCTCGGAAGTCCCAATCGCGGGGTTATCGATTGGAGTTGACAGGACAGTAACTGTGTCTGCTCTCGAGACGATCGAGAGTCTATTTGAATGCGGAGGTTGCGATCAAGTATGAGTGATGTTCAATTTCGGTTTACCGTCACGTTTTTCTCACATATATGAAACGTTGTAATTCAGGTGAAGCCTACAAACCTACCGCTGCTGAAATGTGTGACATTTATGTGACACTGGTACATTTCTGAACAGTGCGAAATCGAACTATATATACATATATATGATAGCATATTCATCTTTGGTTACTCCCGCTGTTCAGACCAAGTGAAGAGCGATTGGGGTAGCTAGTAACTCACCATAACTCCTGCCGATTACGGGTTTTTGGTGAACCAAATGCAAATCAAGTGTCGTTCAGCTGAAATGCTCGGCGCATGCTAGTACAAAGCCTTTTTCACTTTAAGATATTTTGAAATCAATGTTGTGTATCTCGAAATAATGTTTGACAATTAATGTCAATTTAAATTGACCCAAGAGGTTTCTCTTTCATTGCTCTACTAGAGTTTCCTTATCGTCTAAACTAAGTGGTCCAAGCCAGTACAATCAAGCAGAGGACAGAAACAGATGAGTTTTTACTATAACCCCAAAAATGTAAATACTACATTAGTTAGCGTTCTGACGGAGTCGAGCCAGAAAACGTCCATTCAACACATCTGAGACATGACTGTACCGACAAAAATGAGGGTCTGTTCTGTCTGTGTCACATTTCTTTTTAACATCGCCCCCGCTATTTTCCGGCCATCGTGATCCATTAGCGCTCGCTGAACCAACTCATGTAGACGGCCCATTAAAGCAGGCTTTAGACCAGTACTGGGATTTCAGTTTGATATATTCATTTCTGCAGTCTACATCACTGTTTTACAGTATACTCTGCTAATATGAAAGACGTTGGAGATACATAGTACTGTCAGAAAACCCTCCAGGGTTATCTAAAACTGACATTAATTGTCGTAAAAATGATCTCGAGGTAGCGTGGATTAGGAACGATGTATTTTGTAAGCGCTCCTTCTTTTTGACTACATTTAGTTCCGTGTGACTGAATTTGGAACTGTAACTCTCAGTTTCACGAATATAATTGCAGCACGAAACAACACGGTACACAGTAATAAACGTGATTGAAACTGGTCTATTTTTGTATGTTGTGGACGGTTCTCACACTCAAATTGCAATCGCTGTAAAGGTTAGGTGAGTGATCTTTCAGTATCGTAGGTTTTCCGTTGCCTTCGTGAGGATTCTTAATGAATCCTTGTAGAAGAGAAGAGGTCTTTTTCAAACAGACTTGCTATGAACATTGTATTCAAATCAAGAAGATGCTGTGTTTAATGATGAAAATATGTTTTGCACTCATATTTACTCTTCACTACCACTTGGTAGAGTGGCCTTTATATTCGCTATGTTTGAGATCTGTAGATTTTATTGTTTTTGGCACACCTGAATCTCCCAATTTATGAGGAGACCCCAGACATGGTTGTTAAGACGAAGTAAGTAATACGTAACACTTCCAGCTCGTTTTCGAAAATCATGTATATACTTCTTCCATCACATGCAAGAAATTTAATACTGTGTAAAATACCAGGCGATAGATTCTGTGTTCTTTGACGACTCAGCATATGTGGCGAAGAATAGCATTCTGCCTTTTACTCCATTACATCACGTCAATGAGGCATTTTGTTTTTTAACTGAAACTCCATAAACTGGTCACTTCAAGTACTAACAGTTCGAGTTCATCAGCCGTTTGGTCTGATCGCGCTGTTCATTGGTGATTGTCAAATTTAGCCCCGTCTTTTCGTTAGTCTACACCAGTAAATCCAGACATGCTTGATATCTTCCCTTTGGACAAGGCAAGGAAACTTAGGGGTTGGTAATAGGTGATTTGACTAGGAGAAAAAACAGAGGGGTGGATCAAGTTTCTGATTATGCGAACATAAATCTGCTTCTAAAACATTTCCAGTTTGTCATTAACGTGACCAGTATGATTCATAAGAGCGGAGAATGCTTGTGTTTGACTGTTTAATGGAAGAAGACTTATAAAAAAATTCTAACACCTTCAGATGGTCAATAGTAGGAAGAATAAGTCAGAAGGAAATGAACGGATTGGAAACCCAACCACCGCGTATTATGTGCACAACAATGATTTTGCAGTATACATCAGACAGCAGCTTACTAACATAAACAGTCGGAGGTTGAAAATATCTTCAGTCTGTCGTGATGATTCTGATTACCAAATTATCCGAAGACTCAGTTTTGTTGTACTGGATACGTGTGTCACGTCTGTGCTTGAAATTAACTACCGATAATTTTTTTTAAAACGGACTCTGGTGAGTTCTTTTAAAGTGAGCAAGCCCGGATGCCCGAGTGTTCCTTGTGACCTACACAGCTTAGTTTATGTTTTAACTTTACCACGTTATCTTGGAGGTGGTTATTTTTCCTAGACAGCAGTGTGGTGAGGATAGACGATCGCACCATACTACTCACACCACTATTCAGTAGCCGCTTGGATCGAAATGATCGCGGGATAAATACGGGAGACATATGGGAAGGATCGTTGGAAGGCAGAATGACATTTAATGGCTGTCGCCACATGATGGAACTGAGACATGGTGTCCAAAGCGACTGGAGCATCCTCAGAAGAGTGCGGTGTGTAAATGAGTGTTTTTGTTCCTAGTCCCGTTGAGAGGCCTTAGTAGTGTATTGGTTTCTCCAGTAACCTTTGTTGTCCGCCTTCTGGGTTCACAACAGCAGTACTTTTCTTAATGGATGTTGGGGCTGATCGAAAATTCTATCTATTGAGAACAAGTTTCCTCCGATTTGCTGACTGAGCACTGAGAATCCAAGTTTGTGCAACCGATCAGGGTTGGGTAGAGAACGTAGTGTGGTAACCCGCTTCATAGCTTTATGGTGCACCTTCTGAATAGCAGCAATGTGTTTTGTGAAATAAAGATGGCAAACATGAATAGTTAGCTTAAGTTGTGGGCACGCTAACCAATCGAACGTAAAAGTGAAACAGTCCGCATGAAACTACCCAGCCTGTTGAGCAACCCAAGTACCGCGTTGGTGTCCTTGGGCACTGTGACGCTTTCATGGGAGATAGGCTAAGCCCAATTGAGACAATCGTACCCTAGTCGCGATCACGTGCGATAGTACCCAGTTTTTCGCCTCCCAGATACTGATATGTGCAACCCGAAATATGCACATCTCAACAAACTTTACGGATTCGATGGTGTAGTGTTCGTACCAGACCGCGTTTGCTGATTATACTCAACAGACCCTTATTCAAAACAGATATCCAATTTATTTCACTTACAAACAATTTAGCCACCTGACTCCTGACCGGCCTTCACAGTAGCGCAGAAAGACTTGTTCATATCCCTGAGGCGAACGATGGAAGCGAACATACATCGCATTTACACATCAGCCAAGCTCATTCAGCTACACCGAACAACTCTCATGTCATTAACTTCGTGAAAGGATTTGGTGCCCACAATCACCAAACCAAACATTATGTACGAATTTATACGTTACCTGCAGTTTGTAGTACTGTAACCGCGCAATGTCGTCACTGCACACTCCGATCTCCGAATATTTTCCTAAATGACTTTGGAATGTCAAAACTGGGAATGCAAATAGTGCAATTACAAAACATTTTCAGTAGTCTGGACATCGAGTAGACCCTAGTAAAGCATTCCGTGATATGCATTTTGTTGTATTCTCTGTCAGACAATGAGCGAACACGTTTTGGCTTGTTCCGTAACTCTTGTTACACTCTGTATAAAATCACGATTATCCATTCAGAAATAGATGGTAACTAACCTATCGCCACCTTGGTAAAATGTTACATAAGTCGAATGTTCTTCTCACTCTTATTTCTCTATCCCTATTCTTTGTTTCCACCTTACATCCATAATGGTGTTTATTATCATTAATTTTGACCACGTGACTGGAGAGTCGTTGAATACTTCAAAAAAATTGCTCTAATGCTTTCAAACGTCCAAATGTTTTTACTTCACTACACATGTAATTGAAAGGGCAAACGATATTTCTTAAGCACACATCTATATGGTACTGTACATACTTTCATACTTTGCTTTGTATTTATACATAGCCTATGTCAGTTAACTTTATACAAAATGAACATCATTTGTTTGAACCGATTCGATCTAACAATAGGTTTCTCGTGCGTATGTTCCCTCTCCTTAGTGCTCGTTCTCAACCTCGGTCGGAATTGCCTGTATTGAACTCTTCGGTGACTGTATTCTGAGCTGAACTTTTGTGTTCATATATTTATGTGGGGCTAGTATACTACACGTCTTACATGATGGTCGTTACATTCTTTTAATTCCATATCCGCTGAGCTGAGAGAAAACTTTGGTCACACCGTAGTTGACACGATAGTTCTCGAACCGGCTACCATAGTTCCCTTGGTCGGTGCAGAATTCAGGATAAACAAGCACAATCAGCTTCAGTAAGCCCAGTACTAGTAGGGCAGAAATTCGCCGTTTGAAATCATCTACCCACCCACCCTATTGAAGTCCATCAAATAATCTAGGGTACTGACTATTCAAGCGGCCGTTCCTAGATAGTTCATGCTGGAATGGATCAGTATTGCTGTTGCGCATCGAAGCCAGTGGAAGTCGAGTTTTTCACAATCAGGCCTGCTCCGAATTATCACATCGATCAAACTTATCGGGAATTTGTAGGCACATACTTCTCCCAAACCCAACAACGCCATCCGATGGAGGGACTGGCCCTAGGTTGAACACCAGCAGTACACAGGCATATTGCTGGGTGTTGATTTCGATCTGAAGCAACAACCATCAGTTTTGCCCGCTGATTAGAGCTAACCAATGGTGCATTATCTCGTTCAGTTAAGGAAGGCCGGAATGTTGATTTCTAGTGCCACGTGGTGTAGCCGAATCGTCGCATACACAGTTCTGGCATAATTGCTTGCGACAAGTGAAGCCAATGGCTATGGTATGTTGGTGTGACCTAGATACCGCTGAGTTGTACTGTCACCCAAGTATGACACGTAGTCTATGACTCACAGCCACTTTTCAGTAAGATCCATGGCTGAATGGTGCAGTTTATAGTTTAGAGCTTTAATAAAACTGACATTGTTGAATGTATTCTTCATCCATTCAACATCATTATTGAAACGGTTCTTTCGAAGGTCTCTATCCCTCACACTGTTGAAAAAGATTCTCGGACTAATGCCGGAGAAAGGTATATCACAAAATTATAGAATCATATATTGCAGGATAAAACTTATTAGGTGGAATGCACATGTGAGAAAAAGCAACCGAAAATGGGCGAAGAAAATTTTGCCTATCCAACATACAAAAAACGGGACAATAAAACACAACAGAACAACACACTGATCTGAGAGAAAAGTGTGCAAAGACTGCCAACAACCAAATCAACGATTCAGCAGTCAACAAAGAGGTAACTAGCATGATCAAGTGCGGGATGAAATTAGTCACAGCTGAGATCCAAGAACGTGAGCGACACAGAGGTTAGTCACTCTAAAAACCAATAAATGGGTTATCCGTTTCAACACGATAACAAACAAATGTACAAATCTGCGTACAACAAAGACGTCATGGTTGCAACTGACGCTAATGCTCAGTTCCTGTATGCATCGAGATCCATTACATGTCACGCGGCAATCCAATGTTTCTTCTCGTATTTCTCCCTCGGCCAATTCAATGTCAAAATCCACGCTCCTACTTCACTATCGAACAGTAGTGATGTGACTGTTAAAGTGCCATTTTTCGTCCTCATCGCACTAGGGGGAAGTTCTGCACACACACACACACACGGCTGGCGGCATCCGATTCGGATTAGCCTGTCACAGTGACCGAAGCCAAGGGACGCCTGCGCCTAACCATCACTGCAATTGGCTTGCGCCGCACCAATTGCGGTTCCATCAACACGCCACACATCCAGTGTAAACTGGAAGGAATAAGACTGAGAGGTGTGCCAGTGGGGCCTTTGTGTCCAGCCGGCCAATGATGGTTAGCCACTTGATTGGATTATAGGGAAAGGAAACTCTTATCTCTCGGAAACTAAACAGAGAGGCTGCAATGACGAGATCTAGACTAAGAAGACAGATTTGTGAAGTGTACGACCAGAAGCGCTGTAGTATAGGAGTGCAGATTGGTGCATCCCAAAGAAGATAAGGATGAAAAGAGAAGTTCTCATTGGACTATGAAAGCCAGGCCGATCATTAATCATACAATACACCGATAAAGCTGAAGAAAAGAATGGATAGAAGACCACAGATGCTCAAGTTTATGAAAATGGGAGCGGATGAGTTGTCAACGAACAGAAGTAGAATAGATACGCATGCTGTGTGCGCATGCTTCAGTTCGCAGATGACAGCGTATTGCTAGCTCACAGTGAAGAGGAGCTGCAACGTCTGGCTACAGCCTTCGCTTCAGCAGCATCGAAATTTGGATTGGACATCAACACAGGTAAGACGTTTCCGTGTTTTCAGCCTTCTCCTGGTGGAGGTGCTGCCTCTGCACCTCCACCTCAAATTTGCATCGCTTGAGACACTGTGAATAGCTGCAGGGATTTTTGCCACCTGGGTAGCAAATTGTCGACAGATTTGTCCGTGGACCGCGAGCTGAGAGCGCGTGTGATGAAGGCTAGTGCTGCATTCAGACGTCTTGAAAGGCGTGACTGGAAGAATCATGGCTTGAAGATGGCCACCAAGCTGTGTGTCTACCGCTCAATGGTGCTGTCTATACTGCTGTACGGCAGTGAGACGTGGACACCGTACCAGCGGAACATGAGCTATTTGAGCCGCATCCATGTTCAGTGTCTGAGACGCATCTTGGGCATCCGATGGTCGGACATGATTCCGAATACTGAGGTACTACGGCGAGCGGGCATGGACGGGATGGAAGCCACGTTGATGCTGAAACAGCTCCGTTGGCTCGGTCACGTTCGTCGGATGGGCGATTATCGTATTCCGAAGCAGCTGCTGTATGGACAAGTGAAGTCAGGTAGGCGAAATCCTGGTGATCGAAAGCGGAGATATCAGGATGTTATGCAGGTAAGTCTTTCAAGTTGTAACATTGATTTTAGATGTTGGGAAGATTTGGCGTTGAACCGGACGGCCTGGTGGAATACGGTCCGGACGGGCGTCTAAACGTTGAATGAGCAATTATTGCGTTGCCGCGAACGGAAGCGCGCAGCACGTTGGGGAGCTATCAGTGATATAGGTCGCGGTGACGTGACTATATGGCGTTGCGATGTGTGCGGCCGCGAATGCGTTGGCCGTTTGGGGTTAGTAGTTCACCAACCTACTCATAGTAACCGTCCGCGAAGAGGCGGCGAATACGTTAGTCTCAGGTAGCTCATATCAGTATACCCATTCTACTCCTGTTAACGACTGCATCGGCCAACGTCCTGGTTGTTGACACTTAATCCCCTCCTCTTTTCAGAAACTTGGATGTCTGCGGTCTTTCATCGATTCTTTTCTTCGGCTTTGTTGGTGTATTGTATGATGACTTTTCACAGTACAGTGAGAATTTCGATTTTCCTCCCTATCTTCTTTGGGATGCACCAATCTGCACTCCTATACTACAGCGCTTCTGGTCGTACACTTCACAAATCTGTCTTCTTAGTCTAGATCTCGTCATTGCAGCCTCTCTGTTTAGTTTCCGAGAGATAAGAGTTTCCTTTCCCTATAATCCAATCAAGTGGCTAACCATCATTGGCCGGCTGGACACAAAGGCCCCACTGGCACACCTCTCAGTCTTATTCCTTCCAGTTTACACTGGATGTGTGGCGTGTTGATGGAACTGCAATTGGTACGGCGCAAGCCAATTGCAGTGATGGTTAGGCGCAGGCGTCCCTTGGCTTCGGTCACTGTGACAGGCTAATCCGAATCGGATGCCGCCAGCCGTGTGTGTGTGTGTGTGCAGAACTTCCCCCTAGTGCGATGAGGACGAAAAATGGCACTTTAACAGTCACATCACTACTGTTCGATAGTGAAGTAGGAGCGTGGATTTTGACATTGAATTGGCCGAGGGAGAAATACGAGAAGAAACATTGGATTGCCGCGTGACATGTAATGGATCTCGATGCATACAGGAACTGAGCATTAGCGTCAGTTGCAACCATGACGTCTTTGTTGTACGCAGATTTGTACATTTGTTTGTTATCGTGTTGAAACGGATAACCCATTTATTGGTTTTTAGAGTGACTAACCTCTGTGTCGCTCACGTTCTTGAATCACAATCACTGATGCTGTAGCCAATATTGAAGAATGATCTTGTGGCCGCAGCCGTTTGAGGATGGAGACGTCCGGATTTCCCTGGACGACTTCGGGAATGTGGCGGAGGCGTCCGAAATCTAGGCCGACCGAGGGTAGCTGTCGGCCCCACTGACACTGCGCAAGGGCAGGGCATGGACGATGCTGGAGGGAGCACGTGAGGTCCTTGCGAAGCTGGAGTCGGCTGCTGCGAATGTGACGCTGGTCGCCGAGTATGGGAGTTTCGCACGCTGGATATAGTTGATTTTGATGACTGCTACCGTCTCCTGATTTTCGGGACTTTATTATACGCCGTTAAGATAGCTGATGGAATAAATCTGTTCATGGAAACGGTGATTTCACGTTGAAACCGCATCTTCGTCTCCATGTTCGTTGGTCGCTTAACCTGCAGTTGTTATTTCTAATCGGAAAAAATATTCTCAAACATAGTTAAACAAGCTAGACACAAAGCATTCTACCAAATGTGCTGTTTTCGTTCCCGCACATGACTCGCGTGGTTGCTACTTTGCAGGTGTCGCGCTGTCAACCGACCACGTAATAAGGTCATTTGTGATGGTCGCTTCGTAGTAGTAATATTGCATGTGTCCAGCAGAAGCCGGATGTTTCTGTTAGCTAACTCGTGATTACCAAAGTAGTGGGGCAGAAGAACGCTGATCTAAGTGACTGTACAAATGTAACGGGTTCGAGGACTTCCAGCCAGACTACTGAGCCACATCTCAGCGACGCGGTGAACTCGTCTAGAACAAGCAGTCGGTTACTCATCGCTGCCAACTAAACTGTGACCGATAGTTGATCACAGGAGTGGGTCTTTGCATCAGCATGATAGCTAGAACATAAACACTGAAAATGTAGCACTCACGTCAATCGAGTCTCAGCCTCATAGACATGCTCATCCCGTACTATTCGCCTATCATCAAGCACTTGATGTGGTCACCGACTAGGAAACGTTGGTCTGCAAGCCTTGCTTCATTCAAGGCTGAAGCAGCGGCGCCCTAGGGGCTCACTTCTATCGCGTTCAGCACGATGCGGCGTCTCGATCGTCCGGCACTTCATCTGCCTAGCAGCTTACGCATATTCCATGTTTCGATGGACAACGTCTGGCATCGGTGTGCGTGTCTCTGACTGGAATGAGATACCGCAGCTTGAATTTCTGATTTGGATGTCTAGCTTACGAGAGATCGGGATATGGTGTTTGCTTGGAGACTACTCGGAGCCAGTGATTCACAACTTTGATTCACTCCGCAGTGCGTACTTGATCCGGCTTGGAGCATAGTGTGTGTGACTGACGATTCATTTCGGGTTTGCACTCTGATGGTTAGGGTCAACCTTTGGGTGGTCGGAGTACCCTTTGTTTGGGGGTTCCTCTTGTAACTCCACTGTTCTTGTGCGGAAGGTAACACTGATGCAACTATATATAAAGTTCTGCTTTATACTCACAGATTCTTGTCCCAGCCTAAACACACCCACGCAATCAGTAGTGCGAAGTGAACGCCTGTTAACCTGCTTTGTCCGGCTGCTCTCTGTTTGTCTACCTCACCAAGTGGCTGACCACAATGAAAAGGTCGTCAAAAATTTCCAGAAAAAAATAATGAGAGATTCATCCTCGTGAGACTGAAAGAAATAAAAGTGAGATGAGCTGGTCATCGTCAGCACCGTTTGAACCATGACGTGAACATCGACAGATGTCTAAACAGAAACACCACTGGTGTTGGCCAAGCAACTATGCAACAAGCAAGGCATCTGTGTTGCTCGCTTATAATCCGCAACCGATCCCAACTACATTCTTTGTCATCAAAACGCTTGTTATGTAGAGGGTTGTCTATACTTATCGATTCCGTGCACTTTCTATATGATAACTTCACCGGAGTCACCTTCAGGAATGGTGCATTGAGCGAGTGACAACTATTTGGCCAGCGAAATCTAAACTTTATCATCTTCGGTTTCACTGCAACAGTAATGTTTAGCGCTAAGGAAACACCCGAATGCTGTTGGAGTATGTTTGGAACTGACTGAGTAGTTGTAATTTCAGTGCAATTCACAAACAGTCATTGATTGGGTTTATTGTTGACGTTTCATGGCTGACACAAACCTCCTTCGGACCAGGTGATGTATCGCCACTGTCCACGATGTGGTGAACTCATTGCCTTTGTAATGAACAGTGGGACCATATTGCGTTCCGGACTGAGTTATGTGGCACTTGTGAACTAATCGCTGCTTTCAGAAGTCATCGGCATTGCTCAGACTAGACAGGAGATGGCACTGCGACCTTTCTATATGCCTTCAGTGAATTTTCGTGTAACACTTTTGTAAACTTTAAGATTAGACCATTTTTGTCACATGTATGACAAAAAGACCGTTCGGAATTGATATGTGGATTAGAGATGGAATTCACCTTAATCCAGTCGCTGGTCGATGAATCTCTTGGTATTAAGGTGAGTAGCAGTTACACTTTATTCCAGTGCAAATGAGTTGACCTGGCTGGTCTACTGGGCGATGGGGGAAGAAACCAAAGGACCAACATATGGCTCCTCTTACCGTCAAAAACCTGTTGCATATCGTCTGGCACTTACTTGAGAAAGATAGAGCAACTAGCGCAGATTGGAGTCACAGCTACCACGCTGATATCTCCGTTCATGTGGAGTCCTTGTCTATCTCTCCGGAGCGCGACTTCTTTTCTTGGTGATATCCCAATTTTGTTTATGTCCCCTTCGTGAACAACGTTGCGAATCCTCATGAACTGCACAAATGTGCACAAAGTGGGCTAGCGCACAAGTTCCATGTGATAAAGAATTTTCAAGTTGATCATCACTCACATTTGATCGCAGCCTTCGCATTCAGATAGACTTTCTAGCCAGCCGCTTTCGAAAAGAAGCACTAGACTCGAGTTTCGCTCTCATTAGAGCTCATCGGTAGTACATATCCTTGCCACGGCCGGGATTTGAACTCCGATTGTTCAATGAGCTGCTTGCTTGGGACGAAGTTTCAACCGGGCACTTCCGAAAGCATGGATCCTGTGTGGTTACAGCGCACATTAAGGCTTATTGATCGTGGTACGCGTTCTGCTCAGCTCAGACGCCTGGCGGACACACCGAATATGCAGTAGGAAGTTCAAAAACGGCCAACAAGGCTGACTATAACGTGCACATGCACCGTAAATGGGACGCAAAGTGACTCTTGCTCACTGTAATCGTGCAGCTAAAAATTTCAAGTGAGACTGATTTGTTCCAGTGCATTGTGCTTATTGAGGGCCCACCGACCACCGCGACCATCCACGAAACCTACAACATATTAGACGGAGCATATGAAAAAACCCAAAGAAACAACCAGTATTTTAATGATTCTTGATCAATCCTGGTGAATGACGCCCGTGTTAATACATTGAAACAACTTTATCACTATATTAAAGTAGCAGAATTGATCAGCTGTATTGTGAGCACACTACTCTGAATCGGCAATCGAGTCGAGTGAGTGTGTGAGAACTGGCAAAAAACGTTTGTGTATGACATAACTTGTTAAATTTTCGTTCTAATGGCTGGTGCTATCAGCACTCTCACTGACGACTAATTTCTGATTATGGACAGCACTTCTGCCGTGGGTCCGGTTTCATTTTAACACAATAGATATACAAGTTCATAACATATCCGGCCATAGCAGAAGTCTAACGTTTGTTCTGGCCGTTAGGTAACTGAATTTCACTGTTAGGTTATTGTTTACATGTGGCCGATTGGTCGTCTTGGTTACGTGAACGAGATAAGGGGAAGAGCCGTTCTGTTTGTGCTGTCCATTAGATGAATACCAAATTATGCATAAGGGCCATTAGTCAAATGCTTCACGATCCTATCAGTCCGACACAGACATTGTCTACAGGGCTTGCCCAGTATTGTTGTGCCCATTTTACCTGCCTTGCCCAAACTCCGACAGAAAGTGGATCATCGACAAGATGGACCTAATTATTCTGCCTGACCACAGTGAAAGCAAATCAGTGAATGGCCTAACCTCGTTTACGACATGCCTTCGGCCCACCGTAGCCTTTTGACGCTTACTGACGGGTGGGCTAATGGCTTCTATTTGGGTGTAACTCTAACTGATCCGTCTGCTGATAATTCGATCGCCGTCATTAGTATCAACGTCGTGATTAATGTTGGGTGAAGGGACCGATCATACTGGTTCTTTCTGTAGATGCTTTATGCAGATAGTTTCAAGGAAGACAAAAATGTCGGAGACTGGGAGAAGCGGTTAGATAAAAACAAGACCAGGGCTGTGCTTTAATTGACAGTACAATCTGGGATAGAGACATAATTAATTCACCGTACACATCAGATATATTGAAAAAATAGCTAATGCAACTTATGAGAGGTTTGATGTACATTTGTCTCGGATAGTTCACACTTTGACTACCCAAAATCGATAACTACCTGAAGTATATTAGGAGCAACTGTATGTTTCTCTATAAACACACAGTCTTACGAGAAGGAAGTCAGAGAAAACGCAATATTGTGCGCGTTTGTGCGTAAGGTTATGGAATTCAACATTTGACTTGATGACGAGGCTGAAACAATGGTATTGCCTTTGTCATGGTTCTTTTCTTACAGTCGTTCACCACAACCGGTGTGATAGTTCCTGGAAGTGCGGTTTTCAGCAGTCGTGCTAAGACTCAGCATGGTGAGCAGATATTTAATCGAACAACGACTCATTAATCGAGCCACGCTTGTTATATCATGGTCAGCCGGATGGATCGAAGCCGACCGACTCATTAGTTAAATGGCAAGCTACATGAGTGTAACCTGTTGGAGAGAGTGACAAGTTATGCACACGTTTCCAACCGGTAACTAATGTGGCGTAATCAGTTTCGTAGCCTTCAGAAAACACACTGAGACAACGGATATAACGTAGCTGTGGTATTAACCATATGAAACTCAAAAAAAGAAAGCTACCTTAAAGTCATCAATAAATATTTCATCAATGCTTCACTAACAACAGACTATTTTGGTAAGGGAGTGGATGCTATTTCACTGGATGGTCGGTGGGCCATATTCACACATTGGTACTAGATCTACAGATAACAAGACAACAAATTACTTGTAGTGTTTTTCGTTGTAACAACGTATAAGAACAACTCACTATGATGAATGCTGTTTTCTGTTACACGAAAGCCACTCATAATTACACGACAAACTGAATAAGACTCGGTGCTAAAGTCATCTGAATTAACATTAGTCTGCTGAGTTTGTAACTTTCTGTTTACTTATTTCAAGTTTGGGGGAAGTTTCTCGTAAAAGAAAGATCTGATGAACACAGTTACAATACTTACACATATGGTTTCAAATTGGCATGAATTCCAAACGCTTGAAGGGATTTAATACAAAATTCTAATAACACCAATCCATTTGTGCCAAATTTCGATCTCTGTGCTACACTTCACTAAGTCCCTTCCAAATGCCCCCCTAATACGGTGCCCACTCCTATGTTAGTCGGAGTTCCAAACGACTTCCGTTCGCTTGTCTTAAAAGAGAGGGGATGGAAAGTTAGGATTTGGCTTGTGTATCACATGTATGATATAAAGTCAGGAGTGAAGCGTATTCAACAGCAAAAACAATAGAACGTCGCAACACATTCGCCAAATATACACAGGTGCCATCTGTTACAGTGAAGAGTCCTTAAGTCATCAGTAGGGATAAAAACTAGCGTGTACTGGTGGTTACAATGCCTTATGTTGTGACTACAGGCGAATTTGCTTAGACTGGTGGACTAGTGGACATAGTATGTCAGTTTACCAACGTCGACTGGATATTGTCTGCAGACGAGCTGCAGGTTATCCTTTTCTGTATTGCACATATAAGACAAAAAATACATCTCCGTAGTTAGCGAATTCATTGACTTAAAGCAATGTGGTTTCTTGATTCAAATCATGAAATCACCAATACGATAAACGTCCTGGTATATCAGCAGTCTAATTGTTCAAGTCGGTCACACGATAAACAAAATCCGACTAAATAAACCAACAGATGCACTCCAACAACTAGTGATCAAAGTGAATTCATGATGGCTTGCATCAACAACCTTAAGGCCTATCACACTGGTTATCTTGGGCTTATCAACATGGCTGCATTGTTGACCAAAATTATGGGGGTTGGATGCAGCGGCAGCAGAGTAAACGAATTGGTGTGATCTGTATTGCAACTTGTCCACAGTATAAACTTAGCGACTAATGAAGCCGGGTTTTCGTACAAGATTGCTAGTTTGGTTGCCGGTTTCTGTAGTAGACTGTGTCAACCATTTGGGGAGGTGTTCAGTTATTTGTTGACTCACACAGCTATCAATTCTACCGATGTAACTGTCACTGTAGCTGAAAGTAAACTGGCGAAGGGCGCATAGGACGGAGTGGGTAGTCTTTGTCATATAATCTGACTGTTTTTAATACTTGGTTGCCCACATACATCCTACTGTTAAACTTGACTTTTCTTCTATTTTGATAGATCTATTAGCAGTTGAGCACCCATTCAAAATTGATTGCGGTTGTTACAATCCTATAGACTTTTCGGTCAGTCCCTTTCGGAAAGAAGCACTAGACTTGAGTTTCTCCTCTGTTAGTGCCCATTAGTAGTATACATCTTTGTCAGCGCCAGGACTAGAACTCTGACCACGCTTTCATGAGGCAACCGTGTTGACCACTGCGCCATTGGCCTCACATTAAGCACGACTGAACTATCGTACGCAAGCGCCCAGCCACATTCGCTTGTGACTAATTCTCAGATTACTCCATCGTTTCACCAGGAAACGCAGTAACTGTCTTATTAAATTCAATCGACAACATCAGGACCAGACTTCTTCCCAAGTTGTAATTACAGAAATCATTAAACATGTTTGTTGATAGGTTTCTTAATGAATAGCTGTAAGGGACTCAGTTGTTATAAGTTGGACATCACCCAGCTGTGCCTTATGTGAGGTCAGTGGCACAGTGGTCAACAAGATTGCTTCATGAATGCGTGGCCGATGATCTGTTCTCTGTTTTGACAAAGATATGCACTAGTGACAGGCGCTGACGGCAGTGAAATTCGAGTCTAGTGCTATTTTCAAAAGAAGTTATTTGAATGTGAAGGCTGCGATCAAATATGTGTGATGTTCTGCTCACAGCAACCAAATCCGATACTAGTCATATTTGTCATCGTCTGATAGACCTACCATTCTTATTGGAAAACATGAACATTGAGTTCAGCGGTGCGTTGTCTCAGTCTGGTTTGTGCATCCCACCAACTTTCTGGTTGTGATTCCGCCCATCTTAATTTGGGTAGTTGATGGGGAATACCTGAGGGAAGTTGATGAACGCCAGTACCGTCCAGACGATAAAGCCAGAAAGCTGCCCAGTAACCGGCCAGTATCCTTGATGCTGAGCGATATACCTACGTCAGGCAGTCTCACTGGATCACTCTGTGTTACCAAGGCAAGAGCTACAGTCATGACCAATATCGATTCTGCAATAACCGATATGGTTTATACACAACACTTATCGGGAAATACCTTCAGAAAGACTGCTGGCTCCTGATTATCCCTATCACCATAGAGTTGATTCCGTTCAATCCTGAATGTAAGATCCGTTTTCAATCTGATACTTAGGATCACAGTTATATTCCGATGTACAACCATCACTGTACTGTTTCAGTCTGCTTTTAAAGCTACCAGTTTTCGGCATAAACTGTTGTTCTTTGCATATGTTGTAGGTCGCACACACTGGTCAACGAAAGTGAAAAAGGCTCTCTGTCACTTCGAACAAAAATTGGTTGTTTTCAATGGAAATCAATAAAGTGATGAATAGCCATCTAGATCTCGTTAGGTCTTCCGGACATCAAGCACTCTAGAGAAGCGAAACAGTGGCATATGAACGAATGTCAGAATAGTCACTTCGTACTTATACATTAAACCTACTTGGTGCGGTTACATCCCAACTGCGTCGGCAATCACTGCAGCCGGTTGTTGGCACATCCTCTTTCAAACTCTTCCATATATACTGGTTGGCGCCTACGCATTTATAAGCAAACCTTAAATGATTGACCAATCTCATAAGGTACAAGAGCAGAGAAACTCAAATTACCTTATATTGTTAGACCATTCTCGCATGGTGAAACCCTAAGTTATGGGCTTTTAAGAGTGAAAGATTCATCCATCTGATTCACAACAACAGCTAACTCAGAAATGCTACTTTCCTATGACATATTTCTTCAATCGTGCCAACCTTCAGGCTCCATTCATTCATGGTGCTTCGTATACACGTATGGAACCTTTGTTACCCTGAGTGATTTATTGAGTGACATATCTAAACTATAGGGTTTTCGGTACCAACCTCTAGGTTTTCCATCATGATGGTACACGATGGATCTTTCTTTAGCAAGAGAACAATATGATTTTACACGCTACTGTTTTACCTGCTATCTGTGATGGCCTAATCAGTGCTTGCATTCTAATAGACTTTAGGTGACACTGAACTGTTCTTTGGCCATTGGGATCTCATGCTTCTGTCGATTGAACGGGGCCTCAGTAAGACCAAAAAGACAAAATTGCACTTGGAGACCACAGCGTTCATCTAGAGACTGATGAAATCGTTACAACAGTTCTAAGGCGTTGTTATTCTTACCTGTTGTTTCTTCAACTACTCAGTTCCAACAGTCTGTGCGCGGTCCTCATGCATAGCATGCTCTTGTTCGCGTCTTTACATTTCACCTCTTGGGTTGCCCAAATATCAAAATCCCAATAATTTATTTGGTCCCGCTTTCGCTTAATCATAGGCAACAATCAACAGTCGAAACATAGACTCCGACTGCCGAGTGTTTCCACTGCATGACACGTATGTGGCAAAGAGAACAGTGTGTATTTTGATAAACAGTGTTGACAACACTCCTGAGGAAGGCCACCCGAGGTGGTTGAAACGTAGAGTATTAAAACCTGCTCGTAACATAGTGTTATTCCTAATCTGTTTATCAATAAAATGTTAAACACGACGCCCAAACTGTTCAACTTCATTCGTACTAAGTGTGGATTTTGGTCATTACTCCCAAACTGGGCCCAGAAAGTCGAACACTGGGACGCTGGTTGCTGAGGTTACCCAACATTAGCGTAATCGTTCGAGCGGAGTTCGTGGGCTTCTTGGTTTGCTGTATTGGCGGCATAGTGATTGTACTGGTGGCTGTCACCGATCGGTATCTCATCGTGATTTCCGGTCAGTCTGAGCCCATCAAACCCGCGAAACTTTTAACGAAGTGTTGATTGTCGATGAATAGCTAGATGCTAGGATAGTTAAGAGCTGTCCCATTGGTAGCTACTATTTGAGGTCACTCACACGAACCCACAAACATAAAAGATTGAGAGCATTCGACTAATTCTGTGGAGCATTTGTGACTGAGATGTCGGAAAATCGTCCGTTATACTCTATTGATGGCACAACTACCGATAAAACTAGTACTAGGTAGACAATGTACTTCTAAAATCTCAACTAACTATACTTGATTGATAGTTTTAGACACAGACACACACACACTCGTTAGCACTAATTCCGACACATGAAAATGGAATCAAACAGAACAAAGCTGGAACAGAATAAACCCTATATTCGAAATCATGGTATCCGTCAGACGAGCATACAAGATAACTTTAAAGATACTAACCAAAAGCTATTTCTCAGTCTCATCTTTGAATTTAAGCAATACCTACCGTGTTCTCAACCTGTCTGTCTCTGAAAAAAGTGTACGGGATGGCCTACTCAGTACTAGAATATACTCTAGAAAACAGGGGTGATTTTGTGTCGCCTTTCCCCGTAGTGACCCTTTTAATTTGACTTTTTTTATCGCATCAAACACATTTCTCATAGTTACCACTAAACCAAAATATCACATAAGTTGTAGCATTACTCAGCCTATGGTGAATTGAATAACCTGTCATTAGTAGCTGAAACCTTGCTATTATCATACCATTCTGTTTCAACTACTCTCAGGATTTTTCCAAATTTGGTGAAAGTTGAGAGTACTAGTTAGGTATTACCAGACATAACTAATTTTGCACAATGAGACGGAGGTGGGCATCAGCTAGGACCAATACACTTTTCACGGTTTTTTACTTGTGTTCACAAAGCAGACAACAGCCGCTACCTTCAGACATCGTTGTTGTCGTTTGGCAGATCGTCCACATGTTCGTCTTCATTCCACAAAGGCAGTTTTAGCACAGTGGGGACTTAGTTAACTGAATGTCTACTGTGCGAGTGACCGTCAAAAAAGTAAACTTTCCAGTCAGCCTCTTTCGAAAAGAAGCACTAGACTCGAGTTGCGCTCTCATTAGAACTCGTCAGTAGTGCGTTTCATTACCACGGCCGGCACTTGAACGCCAGCCACGCGGTCATGAGGCAACCTTGTTGACCACCGCGCCGCCATTCACCTCACATTAGGCACCACCGAATTATCAAATCTGGACGCTCAACCACTTTCGCTTGTGAACAATGATCAGTGATGGTCAACTTGAAAATAAGCCAAATCCCCGACCACTCATCAGTAATCTAAAATATTGCCTTGCAGATTTAATGAGATCAGTGACCTCGACCAGTCTCGGAAGTCCCAATGGCGGGGTTATCGATTGGAGTTGACAGGACAGTAACTGTGTCTGCTCTCGAGACGATCGAGCAACCTGATTTTATTGCTCACAAGCGAGAGTGGTTGAGCGTTCAGATTTGATAATTCGGTGGTGCCTAATGTGAGGTGAATGGCGACGCAGTGGTGAACACGGTTGCCTCATGATTGGAATGGCCGGAGTTCAAGTGCCGGCCGTGGCAATGATGTGCACTAGTGACGAGTTCTAATGAGAGCGAAACTGGAGTGTAGTGTTTGTTCTCGAAAGAGGCTGGCAAGAGTGTCTCTCTGAATGTGGAGGCTGCGATCAAATATGAGTGATGTTCAACTTAACAGTGAACCAAATCTCCGATTACTCATTAATAAAAAGTAAACATTAAAAGCAGCACACAAGAACATACAAGCTGGGCTGTAATCGTTGGGTCTTTTACATACTGGTAGTTTCTCACTGTGTACCTGGGTAGAACGTGATTAGAGGTCAAGTTGGAAGATGTAGAACTTTTACCAAATTCATTCTTCCGTCTTCACAAGTTTAAAAAGCATACGATGAACAACTTCATTGTGAGTGGAATACTCCTCAACCCTTTATCGATGATTGCATCCTGTGGAATATTCAACTTTATCAGGAATGTGCAGACAGTGAAATGTCGTCGACTGAGCCCAGGCTGTTGGTGAAACTAAAGTGGAGGGTTCACACAGCTGGTTTCGTTTTGGATTCTTCAATCAAAAGGCGCTTATCCTCCACCAAATGATTTTCCATTGGGTTTGTTCAAACTTATGATTAGAAGACTAATCGACACGGAAAAATGAGCACTGACTAAATTGAGTGTAGAAATTATTTTTCAGGTTTTCTCCCATCGTTACAAGAAGATGTAGTAGCTGGATTTTTCTCGGGCAGCTGGTGAACGGTTATCACCGCTGAGAATCCATATTTGTTGCTTTTAATGCGTGTTGGATAAGCCCAGAACATATGGCAGTAAGTGACGGACAGTGGCCGATAATTTGAAAATGTGTCCGTATCACATGCTATTCATGGGATAAGATAAGATGAGTGAATTGGGTTCAGGGAATGTCTGAATATTTTACAGAAAGACTACGTGTTAAGTTTCAGTTTCCATGCAAGTAACCTCCCAAGGAGAGTCAATTTTTAACAGGGGACGAATTGAGCATAAAAGGAGTGATCAGTAGTGCGAGCTTACGCAGACGAGGGAAAACCCAAGGATACGAACAAGAAACAGGAATTTCCGTCTTGCACGTCGATTCCTCTGTAACTCAGAATGGGATGACCTTACTATGTTGTTCGCTGTCACTGTGTTGCCGCGTCTCGTTTGTTTAACAGCTTTCGTTGCTGGTCAGCAGTGCTACTCTGAATAGGCCCAAAGAGGTACTTAACTAGTTAGGTTGGGTAGTTATGCTTATGGCTACTGCATGAACAGATGATCTTCCGTGTAAGAGTTAACACGTCAGTGTGGGTAAAATAAGCAATTAAATCATACTACTAGTAAGTAGCCAGACGGATATACAGGGTGAACTAACAGTGAGTGATCAATCAAAAAACGATGTTTTCCTCGCACCAAGTTATCGGTAATACCTGTTTTTTTCCGCAAATACTATTATAAGCAAACATTCGCTTATTTCGCTTTTGTTGTCATAACATCTACCAACCAATGCCGCTTGTTTTGCCACCTTCGTTGTGAGCTAACAACAGCCAGTGCGTGACCGGGATTTAAGATGAAGGCCTTGTGGCCACTGACTTTTGATCATGTAGACTTCAGGAACATTTGGGAGGCTGCGTATACCGTGACCTGGATTCAAGACCAACTGCGTGAACTGATGCTACTTCGAATGCTCCTGAAAGGCACGTCAGAGGATGCAAGCTGTACCTCACGGAGCCGCAACGGACTGCTGACAGATGGTCGTTAATCGGCAAATTCGGCAGTATGACGACTCAATGACAGTCGATTCAGCTCTGGGGATGTCACTTTTGTCTACACTGTGATTGTGCGGACAACCCTGTCAAGACTTCTTTCGGGGTCGGAGCAGAAAGATTCCTTTTCCAATTGTTAGGAGGCAACTGTAAGTTACTGCTAACTGTTCTGTTAAATTGCTAACGCACATTTTCAGGTTGACCGGGGCTGACACTATTTTTCGACAGTTATGGATGGAAAATCTACCATCATCAACTCATGAGATTCTGGCTAAACTCAGCAGTGCTGTGCCTATAGAGGAGCTTGCAGATGCAGCTGACAAAATGTTGGATGTTCAACGTAATCCCCAGTTAGTAAATACAGTTGTTAACCAACCTCATGTCGATTTGCGACATCTGGTGGAGTGTTTGACCAAACAGGTCCAGTCATTGATTCACACTCTGCACTCCCGGGCGCGCAGACCATGCAGATGATCTACAACACCTTCTCGACGTCCACCGGCACTAGCGCACAACGACCATAACTTTTGTTGGTATCATCGTACTTTCGGCCACTGAGCAAAAAAGTGCACTCAGCCCTGCACATTTACTACTTTACCGACCGCACAGGGAAACCCAGTGACCGACCAGTGATGGCGACGGCTGTGCCTGGTATCTCCTTCAAATGTCGCATTTTCTACATCCCAGACAGGTCCACAGGCTACAACTTCCTAATCGACACCGGCGCTCAGGTAAGCGTAATTCCATACACCATAGGCGACCACCAGCGTTGTAAGCCCGTTTCCTCCTTACAAGCAGCTAACGGAACCCCGATACAGACGTACGGTCGACGTTCGCTCACTCTCGAACTTGGACTACGACGTCAGTTCTGCTGGATTTCTCTGGTAGCAGACGTTCAGACCGCAATTCTGAGTGCCGATGCCCTATCCCACTTTGATCTCTTGGTTGATATTCAGTACCACACGCCTTTGGACAGCTTGACTTCCTTGAGTGCTAAAGGCAAATTAATCGCCATGAATTCCATCGGAGTTCATATGGCGGTGCCAAAACCCTCCAGATATTCCCCGCTGATCCAGCAATACCCCCAGCTCATAAATCCGTCGTATCACCCAAATTCTTTGAAACACGACGTTGCACACACCATCGTGACCAAGGGACAGGCAGTGACCGCTCGCCCCAGACGTCTCCCTCCCGAAAAGCTGGGGATTGCCAGGGCGGAATTTGACCACGTGCTCCAACTTGGTATCATCTGCTCATCCAGGAGTGCATGGTCTTCCCCTTCACACTTGGTCCCAAAGAAAACACTGGGTGATTGGAGACAATGTGGTGATTTCCGAGCGCTCAACAATGCTACCGTAGCAGACAGTTATCAAATTCCCCACATCCACGATTTTTCCTTGACTCTACATTCTAAGTGTGTTTTCTCTAAAATCGACTTGGTGAGTGCATATCACCAAATTCCCGTCGCCGAGGAAGACATACCCAAGACTGCGATCACAACTCCCTTTCTCTTGTATGAGTTCCTACGAATGCCCTTCGGACTTCGGAATGCAGCCCAAACATTCCAGCATTTCATGGATTAAGTTGTACGTGGTCTGGATTTCGTCTTTGTTTACCTCGACGATGTTTCGGTCGCCAATCGTTCCTCAGAAGAACATGAAACACATCTTCGTCTTTTGCTGGAGTGGTCGAATGAATACGGGGTTTTCAACAATTTAGCAAAGTGCGTTTTCGGCGTTTCGTCTCTTGAGTTCCTTGGACATTTTATAGACGCAACTGGCATCAAACCCTTAGACACCAAGGTGCAAGCGCTGTAAGAGTACCCCATTCCTGATTCCGTGGAAAAACTTCAACGGTTCATTGGAGTTGTTAACTATTACCGTCCTTTCATTCCTCACTTCTCACAGCTTCTGAAGCCGTTACCTTATCTGCTACGTGGTTCTAAAAAGGGCTTTATTTTAAGTCTTGAGGCGCTACCAGCGTTCAACGACGTGAAGAAAGCGCCCAGCGAAGCGACGACCCTTGCTCATTTTAATCCAGAGCCGACCGCTCATCTGATCCTTTCGACTGATGCGTCTAATCATGTTGTCAATGCAGTGCTTCAGCAGTACGTCGGTAGTGAATTACGACCAGTCTCATTTTATTCACAGGAGCTATCACCCGCGCAAGCTAATTATAGCACCTTCGGTAGTGACCTGCTCGCTATTTACTTGTCCATTAGAGATTTTCGTTAATCGTTAGAAGGAAGGAACTTCATTGTTTAAACAGACCACAAACCTTTAATGTACGCCTTTAATGCCAGTCAGGATAAATATTCTCCTCGCAAAATTCGACACCTCGATTTCATAGCGCAATTCGCAACGGATATCCGATACGTCCATGGAAACTTCAATGTGGTTGCTGATGCGTTCTCAAGACTACATGTTAACGCAGTTTCTGGCCTGCGAGACAGTCTCGAGAAAATTGCTGAAACCGAAACGTCTGATCCTGACTTTCCATCCATATGCACTTCACCCTTTCAGTGTTCCCGTATTCTCTTATCATTTAATTAAGGTCGAGAGAATTCTCAATGACAGACCTTTAGTTCCAGTCTACGAGTATCCGGACAACCCCTCGATTCTAAGACCAAACGATCTGTTGATCCTAAAACCAAACCCGGGCGTACCATGCGCAAACATCGCACCGCTAGAAATGTACACGAAACGGTGGAAGCAGGCTCAACGCCTGACTAGTGTGTTTTGGAAACGCTGGGTCAGACAGTACCTACCCTCCATCCAAGCGTATCATAAGTGAACGGAGGTTGGACAAGATGTGAAGGTTGGTGATCTTGTTCTACTCATTGGAGGCCCTCGGCCCGTAGGCGTTTCACCCAAAGCCGTGATAAGCGGAGTAGTGAAGGGTGCCGACGATCACGTCAGCGAGGTGTACTTGAGAGCGGAGAGCGGCACGGTCAGGGGAGACATAAGATCCATATGTCTTTTCAGAGGGGCAGAGGGTAGTGGCGTCGTCAGTGAGTAGGCCTCGGGTGCAAGGGAAACAGCTCACGATACACACTCAACCCGCAGATAAATGAGTGTTGGGAAACCATGCTGGTTTCGGAGGCCGGTGTTGAAGTAGGTGCTTGCGTGAGTGATTGATGATTGTTATGTGTTAATAGAATGTTGGTGGCCACGTTCCCTGCTCTATTTTTTCCCTTTCCACTGATTCGTCTCCTTGAGTTGGAATTACCTATACCGATTACGAGCTTTTCTTACAATCTGACACTACCGCTCAAGTTACGCGCGTAACAAATCATTTCTCCTATGAATGCGGATCTTGATGTATTATTAAATCTTCATACTGTTACGTGTAAAACTTGTTTCCGCGTAGTTTTTCTCCTTTACTTTCTTTTGCCGGACCTTTGTTTGTATGTACCCTGTTTTCATTTTCGCCTGACCGCTTCGCCATTGCATAACTGTTGTATTCGGTCATACTTACGTGAACCGTTAATCTCAGAGCTTGTACACTTGGTGGATTCACTATCGAGGTTTGTTATTGTCTTCCACTATTTGGTTTATCATATTGTTTTTGAACGTTAGCACCTTATTAATAAGAAACTCGCTAATACGGCCGTCTTCCTTTTTGGATCCGAATTGGTTTCTCGACGGGCTCAGAATTTATAGACGCTTGTTACTTACAGACGCGATTATCGTGGGTCCAGCGTATTGATAGACGTTGCGAGAAGACTAAGGTATATGTGGGTATATGCAAATATATATACGTACATATATACACAAAGTTTTGTCACAATAGACCTATTTATCAGTCACCACATGCTTTCACATGTTCGCAGATATTTTCTCATACACCTTAGGTATTTCTGATATATAAAGTATACGTATATATTACACACTTGACGTATATATTACACATACGCCTGCTACAAACGTATTACTTGGGCGAATGGTGAGAAAATTCGGCTTCAAGGTCACAGCGTATTATTAGGCGGTTCAAATGATTTTTCCGGGTACGAAAGGAAACCGGCTCCCTCTCATTCGAAAATAATAGGGAAAATGATATAAGTCGGGTGTTACGGCAAGTCTCAGTGAAATGGTACAGGTGAAAATCCCAAATCAAATGTATGAAAATGCGCATTTCACAGATCCTAACATTATCGGACCTAAATAGTGTTTAAATGGTCCACCAAAAGTAAATCACTTTTGCACGGTGAATCAGCATGGCGGTGAACAACTGGGACGTTTTCTGGATAGTATTCAAGGAGAAGTATCAGAACTTCCGGGAGTGCCATGAGGATCTCAACGGATTTCAACGGGAAACGTGTAGCAGTCTCTTCATCAATAGTTCGCAAACGGCAGCAAGTCCCAAGAAACATAGAAGAACAGACTTGCCACCAGGCTGCCCGTACGGAGGTGTCGTGTATAAATGTGTACGCTGTACTCCGCCAAACGGTAATATGTTAGTACATTTTTATGAAATTACCTTTTAGATTCGCCGATTACGGTTGCAAGGCCCGTTGGGTAGTTCACTATCGTAGTAAGGCATATCGCATCGAGGAGGCCAAATTGGAACATTCGCACGACTTTCAATTTGGACGGCCTGGCACATATCCCAGAAATAGACGTCTGTCGATGGCAAATAAGCGGTATGTGACTGAGATGATGCAGGACTTTAAAAGCACTCGTAAAATGAAGTTGTACGCTAAAAGTAAGTTTTGGATTAAGATGCATGCAGACGACTTACGCAATCCACGTAAGGAGCAGTGTAGAGCTGACTCTCGGAACGATCCGGGTAAAATACGCCATCTGCTGAGAGCAGAAGGACAGTGTTGCTTGTTGTTAAGGGAGAATTATTTACGGTTCGCATTCTTCGTTTTGAAAGGTTCGTTCCAGTTGTGTCCTAAATTTTACCGACGTCATTCTGGCGGACGCCACTCACCTGTTAAACTACGGGGGCTTCATACTGTAGCACGCCATGTCGGTAGATGTAACTGGCGTAGGTGTGACGTTTTTTACGCACTGATGCCTAATAAAACGACGGCCAGTTACCAGATAGTTTTGCAACGTATGCTGAAAACGGTACCTTGCACGTCAGCAAATCAAACCTTTGTCGTTGATCGTTTGCCTGCACAGTTGTGAGCAATTCCCTAGATTTACCACTGTATTTTGCCGTTTTCACTTGATGAATGATGTATCCTGGCGTTGTCGTCACCAAGTAGGCTTAGACACGTATCAGAGAAACAGCGTATACCAGCGGACACGTAACATGGTATACACATGGTATCACTGTTCAACGGGTCACTGCAGGCTATCAAATCTGTAAGCCGGGAAGCTTCCGCCAGACCGATCGGCGGGTTAGCGGAGAAGTGTAGATGGGCATTACCCGACGCTGCCCTCGGTGAGGTTGCACCCAGTGACATGCAAAAACCAGCAGTATGCATGCCCACTTCGGTGACACGTTCCCGTTTAGATAGGATCCGAAACGCGGAAGATGCATACCTAGATCTTGCTGTGACTTTGGGCTGCATGAGTGTTGACAATATCAACAAGCACTTAGCGACGATCCGTGGGATAAATGGGTTGTTATCCAGGCATCCAAATCTCTTAAGATACTGTCCACTCCCTGAACAAGAGACCGTACAAATAAGCGGTAGGAGGTCCTTCGATAAATTGTGGCCCGAGAGTAAGACACGACCAGCCGATAACTGGTACGATTGCTTCACCGTTCCACAGGAACAGCCACAGGTAAAACGGGCTAGGAAATGCTTGACAACCGAATCAAATATTCTCCCGTTCAGCGTTTTCTCTCCTACAGATCATAAATGCCTGAACCCCTCCATACCATCCACTAGCAAGGCGGTATGTCAGTCAGATGAGTTGAGTCATAGGTCTCCGCTTCCCACCACGTGTGTCTCACTTGTTTCCACAGGGCGCAGGAAGTCCGCACTTGGAAGTCGAGTGACTGGCGATAGTTTGCCGCAGATAGAAGTTATAGGGGATCCCTCAGAAACTGCGCGTGTTAGGCTAGTCATAACGGGCGGCTTAAAGCAAAGATGGAAGGACGTATTGTAAGGAAGATGGTCTTGGATCCGGTAGACAACGATGCTCGTCAGATATGCTACCTAAAGTAATATCCCGTGGACTTAGACGAGTACAACGCTAATTGGGTCCAGTGCTACAAGTGCTCCTGTTGGTATCATCACTCGTGTGCTGACTACCACAAATCCGACGTCGATTTCACCTGCCTGGACTGTGAGACAATTTTGCGGCCAACGTGAACCACAAGAACGGCCCCACTGTCCTTCTCAGGACATTTCCATCCCGAGCCCTGCTCACTTATTGTTAACGTGCGTACGATTGTTCACTGAAGGCAGACGATGAGGGTCACTGAGTCTTGTTTCAGTGACAGCCTCCTGGGTCCTTAGCCGACTGGCAATACCATATTCCGTGGACAGGCGACGAGGGCCATTTAGTCTCATTTCAGTGGCATCCTCTTGGGTCCATAACAGATTGAGGATACGGTTCACCGGGGTTGGGCGATTAGGGCCATTGAGTCTCATTCCAGTGGCAACCTATGTATGTACACGTGTATGTGTACATATACCCTTTCTGCTACCTTGGCGTGGTGGTCAGGCTTGCGTGCTGTTTAGATCCAGAGGGCTGTGCTGACTGTGACTTCGGTCCTTGCGGGTTCAACCTTGTCAGATTGGCCGAAGGGGAGCAGCCAGACAAAAAGCAGATGCGTGTCTGTGGACTTCTATCCATTCTTTTCTTCGGCTTCGTTGGTGCTTTGTATGATGACAGGTCTGCCTGGCTTTTCATAGTTTGTCGAGATATTTGCTTTTCATCCCCATCTTCATTAGGTTGCACTAACATGCAATCCTATACTGCAACGCTTCTTGTATTACACTTCACGAATCTTTCTTCCTAGTTTAGATCTCGTCATTG
>QNGE01005050.1:0-48672 GCA_008508345.1 Paragonimus westermani | reverse complement strand
AACAACGCATGTTGAATTCACACATTTCCTACGAAGTTCTACGTTCGTCAGCCTGTTTAGGCATGAATGAACGCTGACCAGATTTGTCCCACCCGTTGTTCCTGGTTATAATTTGTAATTCATTTTTGCACGTTTTGTAGATACCCTTTTTCACTTTCATCTTTACTGTTGTTTAAAAGCATCACCATCAGTTCTCGGAATTGACTGGCGAAAAGAATAAACGGGAGTTTTGTAACGCAGCGTGCTGTTGACGCCATTTTGGTTTTCGTTTGTGTAAGTCGTGTGCATGTCTTACTGGGCCTTTGGCTCACGTTTGTTTCTGTTATCTTCTTTTACAGGAATATCGTTGGAATCCCGTACTTCTGAGGAACGCTGTTCCCCGGTGTCTCCACGTTGCACAAAGTGGGTTTACGAGTGTATCGGGTACACGAAGCCAGAACGTCCGGCTTGCCTGTTACAGTTTCCGCGCATCAACTAGGCGTTCTCCTTTAGCATGAATTTTCGGCCAATGAAGTAAGTGCTCGGTGAAATACTGTAGCTCCGCATACATTCTGATCTGCCAGCGCTAAACGTTCGTTATCTAACAATTCGTGTGGAATTGTTTGTTCGCACGCACTCTCTGGTGCTGTTCTTCTCTTGTGTGGTGATTTATTCACTTCGACAGCCCCCAACTTATCATAGTCGTTCCATTTTTAATTATGCGTCCTCTGACTTATTCGCACACACACCTTTCACATCTATCCGTTGCCGCCTCAGGTCCTCTTTAGTGTTATCGTGTTCTGATCATTTATGTTATCTGACCGGACAAACCACTGCAGCATGCGTGTTCTGTTGATGCGAAGTGTTTAAGCAGCAACACAAGAGAGAGGACATGAAACAACGCACTAACCCTAGACACCTTTGAAGTAAAATACTGAAATCGTGCTACGAATAAAAACGGGTTATTCCAAAATATATTGCTCGACCTTGAATACATCTTCGTTTGCCGCCTTTATGGTCTTTTCAGGTAGCCTGATCAATGAACTGGGCAACCGGACGGTGAAAAGATCGCGACGAGCAGCTGATCGTTTCCCCGGTTGTGAATCATTATCCCTTGAAACCTTGGTCCTGTGGCATCAAGAAAAGACAGATGGGTTATGTGTATCAGCGTGGTGAGCAAATTTGTATACCCCAATATGTACTGTATTTTGTCCTGATTCTTTCGAGTTTCATCGTGGAACGAAGGAAAGGCAAAAATGGAGAGATAACTAACCTACGAGTGAGCCAGCTGTCACTTAAGTGATCATTGGATTGCACACGATTTGCAGGTTACCTTCAAACATAATCAATAAACATCAACTAGACAGTAGGCAAGTTGTCATCAATGATTGTTATTAACTCTCAATAATAATTCATCCAACGTCGTGCATGGATCGTGAGTAGAAACGAACGCCCAACAACGTCACATGCAATTGTTTTTGAGGTTGATAGTTCATCGATCGGTAGCTATCTGAAATAGTGACTGAAAACAAATTGAATATATAATATATATAATATATAACCCAAAAACGTAGTAGTATGATTTTGACGTTTACTGAGTTTGACACTCAACAATGTGGTCTCGAATTACAAATTTCTGTATACATTGAAAACCTTACAAGTTTTGCGGTTTCCGAAAGATGGGAGTATGCGGTCAAGAATGAAAATTACGGCGGAAGCATTCCCACACAACACGACTGGTCACGAAGAAGAGCTTGATGCTTCTGTTTGGAAGAGCTTCCAACCCCTTTCTTCATACATGCAAAGGCGTGGGCGATTTTTCATTATAACAAAAATATTGCACCCAGTAAAGTTTGTATTCTTATCGTGAAATAAGCATTTTGGCATTCCAGGAAAGCGCGAAAAACGTCATTTCTCATCCGAATCGCCCAGAACTTAGCACCGTATCAGTAAGCTATACAACTGCAACTTTCTTTTACTATGCTGAAAACTCAAGCCGACGCATCTTGAAAAACTACTGTGAGTCTGCCTCCCACATTTTCACTATCCATTTGCCTCGTGTTCGCCCTTGAAATGTATGAAGCGATCAGATGCGTCACAACGTGTTAGACAATACTAGGCATAGTATTCCAAGTGAAGGTGATATGTGGTCGAATATAGCGATAAAGCGCTTACCGTGGTCTAATGACATTCGTGGTGCCTTAGACAGACGGGGCAACCGTACTACCCTTCTGAGTACTTCCATCTCTCATTTGCCGTTTCGCGGCTCTTTCGACTATGTGCACTTGCACGTTCCTCAAGATACTTAGGTGTCAGCTAGATAAGTCTGGACAGAATGTCTCTTCAGGACGTTCGACGGTAATCCCCACTTTATTGTCCATGTGGGACATCCAGTTATATTCCCCAACTAGTTTCACTTCACCTGCATAGAGATAACACCATCTGACCAGAGTCTCAGTCAAACCACTTATGTATACTCCAAAATGTAAAGTAACTAGGAAAGATTCGTGTAGTACTCCACTCCGTGAAGAACATCTACCAGAAAGTACTCACCGTACTTCTACCGCGAACGACCCCCACCCAGAGAATTCAGGTGACATTCCCAATTCCTACAACTTCCAACCCAAGAACTGCGACTGAGGGAGTCTATGGATATCTAAGCTTTCAGGTACCATCTAAACCGCCGCTCTTCAGGTTAGTAGAAGATAACCTATTCCCTGAAAAGTCGCAATGTGGCGCATTGAAAGATGTCTCTGCACGGAGGAAACTGCGGGTTCCATCCTGCAGTGATTCAGTGATGATGGTAGCCATACATAATAGCAGGCAGTCACCGGCAAACGATCGACTGCCGTCCACCAAGACACGACTTATGGCATCCTCCTCCCAGTCACCTCAACATATCCATACGGGCAATACGAGATCGAAGAACGTGCAGACGAAAAACAGAGTTCGGCCAATAGTTTCAAGCCAATAGGGCGAGTAGGGTCCGGTCCTGGTAGTATAGTGCTGTTTAGCAAGGTTATAGCTGGATCACAGTAGTGAGGCGTAATATCATCGCTCCAACATGGCTGTGCTTTTAGAGTTCGAGCGAGGCTTGGGTGTTATCGGAAAATAGGAGCCCAGTTTCCTGTTCATGATGATTGCCACCAAACCCATTTCTCGTTGCTGTCGTTTTAGTGCACTGTTTATAAGGAAATTTACAACTGCGCCTGGGAGATAAATCTCTGGATTGCTCGGTCCGATGTGTTACTGCCACTAACTTGGAACTAGCTCTTTGCGTGAGCTTATTTAGTCCCCCAGTTTTTCATAACGTGAGTCATCTTACAATGAATTCCTGTTCGGTTAAACTTCTGACTATTCACGCTTCGTCACGAAAAACCGAAGACTATCTAGTACTCCATGAAGTGTGCTGTCCAGCTGGCAAAGGGATAACTGTGGGAAGAAGGTCACTGACTTCATCACCGCAGCCAATACATATCTGCATAGTTCGAGGAAAACTCTGTCACTCTTCTGTTCACACACAGCTCCTCCTGACAACTCCCTGAGGAAACCATGTTCAGCCTACAAATTTTGCAGTGGTCAAAGGGGTTTAATTCCTTACACCGAAGCTCGTGCAACTAGGTTGATCGCCGGGATAAATATGTAGTTTGTAGTGATGGCCTTTAATAGTTCCGAATTTCACCTTTCGGTCCGGTGGAGCAGTATGCGGACAGTCTCAGGAGGTCAAGGCCGACGTGAGTAACGAACCAGTGGTTTAGTTCTATAGTGGAATCATCTTCGACGTCTCCAAAATCCTAAACTATTGACGGCGTTAGAATTACCGTTTTAGTACCACCGCACCTTTTCACTATATACTGTGGAAGTAAATTTACTGCAAACCGTTGACATCAAATTTAGTGTGTTGGCTGGGGTATCGCAGGTTTGCTGGTGGCTGCATAACGTGTACGCGCCACTTACATCGCTGTAAACGACATTAGTTCTAGGTTCCAGGTAGACGTTGAGCGACGCGTAACGGTGAACCAATGGTCCCAAGTATTCGAAACAAGATTGGATCGCGATGCTACGGCACCAGTGAACAACTTACCAAAGCGAATAATTAGACAACAACGACAGTTCCGATCGACGGGTCGTTTTCGAGAAACAACTAACAACTTAATGTCAAACAGTCTGGGGACCAACTAATAATCATAAAACAAGGCATCCATACATAAAAGAGTTCTTCCGAGCAGTCAGCGGGTTAAAAAACAAAGGAGGTGAACTGGGCTCCAAAAAAGGGTGACGCACGTGCCACTCAAACAAAGTGCGATGACCGACAACTGTCTTTCCGCACAACTATCGAATTGACGCGATAAAATATAAACGACTAGGTTAAGGTCCAGTTAGCGGTCAGAAACAAGGGACGTTGAAAATAAAACGGTGAACACTCGGGGGATATGGTTGGATCGGATCTACATTAATGCACCTCAAAAGTTGATGGTCCGGACCGCAAAATCCGAATACGACCAAAGTTTTGCTGCAGAATGACGCTTCCACTTAGCTGTGGTCACCAACCTGACTAGCTCCTAGTTTGAGATACCCCAACCCTGAAGTACATCAGGCTTAGAGCGCTACGGCGACCTCAATTAACTACAGTGTGATAAAACCAGTTATCCATGAATTCTACTTGTTGAGCTCCTGGAGTGTCCGACATAGAAGAAGAGCACGTTTAGGTGAGGCCATTTTCTGTGACTCTCAACTTGCACTCTTATTGCGGACTAGGTACCGACTGCACTCAACCTGCCTACGTCGCTCCATTCCCCAGATGGCATAAATGTATGACATTCCTCTCAGTCGACCGATTTTTGCCCAATTTCAAGTGACTCGTATTAACCGCAACATCATTCGATACTTTGTAATAATCCAATAAGATTCGAGGCTGCACAACCAAGCTACGGTATTCAGGGACATAGACCAGCTCGTAAAACCGAGCACGTAAGTCACAAAGGTCTCGTGTACTGCCATCATATTCACCTGTGCAAATGGACGCGTCAGTCCCACTCCGAAGGGTTTTTAAACAGAAACCACCAGTTATATATGACAGACAATCAGAGATAGACAGGGTATGGACACGCATACAATCAAACCACGTATTGTCATCACCACCATGGCAACCCTTCAGTCGGGAGACGGCAATATCTGCCAATATTCTGGCTGGTTTGTATTTAGAAAACAACAGTGACGAACCCTGCTCCGCGTTTTCTGTTCTGAAGCTTAGAACGCAACGCCGTAAACATGCACTGCGAAAGATGTGTGATTTCGCGCTCTCTGCATCGTCAGTTTAACCAGGTCGAATATAGTGCGGAACATGAGAGTCACTTGAACTGCGCAAGTAGCTGTATCAGTCCACCCACTTACGTTGGTTACCAGCATTACCGGGTCGATGAGACAGACTATAAGGGATCACGTAAAGCGAACATACATGACAGCTGGTGTCTTCTGGCTGTTAGTTCGTCGGGTAGAGAGAAGTTCAGCACAAGGTAATCGGTTTCTGCATACCACTGAACGCCCAGTGTATGTTCAAACGGTAAGGGTTTAGCTCGAATTTCCTACAACTGATCGGCACGCTCCAAGAGGGTATGGCGTTCAACATTATTCCGCAGTTCAACAGCCACTTCTTCAGATGAAAACCTCCTTCCAGAATTAGACCGCAGGATATTTCACAGACCGCTCGGCGACATTAGCACCTCACATTAGCATGAAGCGACCATCAACGTGGAAAGTATCCTTCATTGCCCATTCCGCCTTATCGTCGAAAAGGTAATTGTATTGGACTGTTTGCCGCAAGTCAAAATTGGCGCAGAACAGAGAGAATTTAGCTCATGTGGATGCTTTTTTATAAGATACTTTGTAAAGAACATGTCCAAGTTGCCACTCACCCATAAAAAGATGGACGCTCCGCCCTTGATAAGGTCGCTAAAATTTACCCGCAGCGAGAGTATGCTGTCGATAGTTTACCGTAAATATATGGGTTCGGAATACCGTGGGAGTAATTGTGGACGGAATATTTAGGAGAGTATGAAATATGCCTATTGTACTGTGAGAATTTGTTTGTTTTAACGCGTAAACGATGTTTATCAAGGACGCCAAGGATTTGCGCTGAATTAACAGCGAAATATGTTGACGAGATAGCTGAAGTTTTGCGATCTGGTTGATGGAGGGAATAAGGAACCGATGATTAATGGACATGCACCGTATGAGTTGTAGGCCATCTTTTTTCAAAGCTTTTCATTCGATATTCCTTGAAATAGGTGCCGACAGTTGATAAGTTTGTGTCATTATAATCATCCTTACGTGCGATTGGAAACCACTAAATATTGGAGGCGTCGTGGGTATGTAGATAAGGCCGCAGTTGATGACTTCTAAACATAATGCGGGCGAAACCCAGCGTGATCTGCCTAGAGTAGATATTGCTCACCGTAATCGGCGTAAGCTGCTTTGGCCTTAAGGTAACCAAAAAATAGGTAAAATTCTTCAGTTACTTGATCACCAAGAAGACGGAATTTCACGTGTATTCAGGAAAACAAAGAGGCTCAACGAGAAGTGATGTACTGTACTGCATGAAGCCATTCGGGGTTAACCGTTCGACGGTCAGCCTAGGTCACGACCTATAGTTGGACACACTGACCTGTATGCTCGGCGGTCAGCTTACCTGCACCCTATGATCACAACGCCACGACCCATGGTTGGACACACTGACGTCTATGCTCGACTACTACTTTTGGGTAGATTGTATTCAGCAAGCCATCGTCGATGGATTGAGTAGCGGCCTAGAGCAAATGCGATCATAGTTAACAACAACATATTCTTCAGAGTTATTGCAAGTAGCCATGCGATGAAACAAAATACCGGCTTCTGAATGAATTCTTCTGGATGGTGATTATAAGGTTTATTACAACAACCTACATGTTTCTTCACGGCATCCCGAACATGGAAGTAACATAACATAATGTCGCACCCAAAGACTACTCGTGCTGCTCGCATTTGGGCCGCAATTTTACCCATCACAAACGTTTTGACACGTAAGTGTTCCCCCATAACCTCCGGAATGTTTCGAACAAATGACGCAGGGATGCGTATTTCTTGCTTCGTACGTAGGCGTACATTACGGGTCGTTCATAGCCCATACCGTCTGTAACGAGGAACTGATACAGCTTCAGGTTATAGCGGCCAGTGTGGAGTGATGGAGGACCTACTTGTGGTGGTTGGTCCCATGAGTGGCATCGACGTTTACCACATCAGGGAACCGTCTGAATCAATGCACTTGCTCTGTGCGTGCGAAACACATGTGCGTGTACCTATTGTTGTCGTCTCTGATAACACGCAGCACGCCGTTTTTCTCTATATGATCCAAGATTTGTTACAGATTTTCTGCTACATTAGTGCACACTAACCCACTTACTTATCACTGGCGGCTTCAACCGGTGACGGATGTTGCAAATTTCCATGGTAGTTATATACTTGTCATAAACGTCCGCAGCATACTGCTTCAACTCAGCGGTTGGCGTATTGTACTCGAAAAGATGTCTTGAGTTGTTCACTTCACTGTCTGTGAGCCGACGAATCCTTGGACGTGCATCGTACAGCAGGGCGGTTAGGTCGTGGTTGTGCTCCAACGTGAAAGAGCTAACAACCAACACGGTATTCCTCTTAACTACGTTGAAGCGTGATTGGCAGCATGTATCGCGGGAACTCTGCAATGGGAAGTATTTGAACTGAACTCACTAAACACGTCGCACTCCACGGCTTTTTAACTCTCCTGATGCTGTCTGTCATGGGAATCGATGACTTTCAAATTCCTGGGCGACACCACAGAAATATCGTCCAGTGTTCAATGATTTCTCATTTTATCGCCATCTAACGGCAGATTTCACTCCCTGCGAGTAATTTTCATCGATAAGGTCTAACAGTTGTAACGCGCACGAAGTGATTTTGAGTTGTGTGACGGGGTGTGCTGCTGTTTTGTCGGTGCCGTTTTAGCTTACGTTTGTGTAAGTCGTGTGCATGGCTTACTGGGCCTTCGGCTCATGTTTGTCCGTATTGGTTCTCTTATCAGAACTGCTGTTCGATCCCCTACTTTGGAAGAACACTGTCCCCTGGTGCGTCCACGTTGCTCGAAAGTTGGTCCGCAACATCTCGGGCATTCAAAGTAAAGTCGGCCGGCCTGCATGTTACACAGTCAGTTGGTGACCCTGAAACTTGGCCACACACTCAAACGCACCCTGTATTTTGCCCATTCTTTGACGTTCACCACAGATAGTTAAGGTAACTGTCACCGACTGAGGTAACATGATTTAATATGCTAGTCAAGAGCCTCTTCCACGTAACCTTTGCAAACATGAATGCTGACGACTTTATTTCAAGAGCACGGTTTCGTTCTGTGGAAATCATTCACGGAGGCCTGATAATCTCCTTGACATCAGTGCACCGATATTGCCCCCCAAGCCTTGTCTTATCTTGCCATGGAGGAAGAACTTCTTAATGCCCATCGATTAGCTGTGCTGAATTACGCTCGACCGACAGGGCAGCGAGAAATCCCTGTGATATGGACGATTCGAATGCCATGTTATAGTCGGACTCCTTATTTAACGAACTAATGACAGATTAGCCCCATCCTGGCAGATGTAGTGTATCGACACATTTTCTCATGCCGTTCTTCACAGTAGGCCACCAAGAACCCAAACACGTAACGATGTGATTGCATAGGGCTGCCCGCGACTTCCAGTTTTATATTCAATGACCCAGTAGGCTTCGGGCACCTCACAGCCGGTGAGGATGGTCACATCTGCATTGTAAATATCATCGAACGGACCTTTGCGTTAGCCTGAAGTTTAGGGTCCCATTTGAGGCCTCACCTCTTTCCAGCAAGCTGGGAATACTTCCGCCGGTGCCTCCGATCCGGTAAAACTTCCTTCAACTCAGCTTGAACTTCCCTGATATCAGCCGTTCTGTTAGACATTTCCCTTATGCTAACCTTTGTCAATTCTGGAGAAAAAGAGGCATCTAACACTGCTCTGTCCTGTTCATCTGAAAAGAATGTGGCCGGAAACAGTTCCACCTTCCCCCGATTGCTGCGGTGCTCAAGCTTTTGGCAGCTTCCCAATACGAGCACTGGACAAAGCCGCTGCTTTAGTGTCTGTTCTACAATGACCACTGATCGTCAACCCCCTAATTTCACTTATATTTCCGGCAGCTCCTTTGCTAAGATATCTACGGCAAGGATTCGACATTGGGGCGTTTCTTCGGCTGCATGCCCATGTAACCTTCAAGATTCCGGTGCAGGGTTCATTCTCAATACCGGATATTCATCCCGATGTGCTGACTGCAGAGAGGTTGGTGATGACTAACGGTACCCGAAAATACTGTCTATCAAACCTGACCCCATTAGGTAATAATGGGAACGGCGGCATCTGACGAAACCTTTGACTTCTACAAGCATTGAGGCGGATTTTCGGTTACCACTACTGTGTTCTTGTGTTTTGGTGAGGAAACTGCTTTTCCCCCCATGTTACGATCTGCTGCACCAGATGACTCACACCCCGGAAATCTGGACATAGAAATGGTGAACTCATTGTTTCGCCTGCCATGTCGCCGGCTCACACCGAATGCTGACCTGTTACGCTGTAAGTAGTTGTGCTCAGTCTGTAAACAGAGTGACCATCAAAATGGTCACTTTGGCCAACGGCCAAGTCTGACAATCAATACATATTTATCACTGTGGCCCATTCTTGGACAAAAATTACGGTTTGACTACTCTCAACTCATACTTGCGTTCGCCGGAAGTTTATTTCACGTTGTTCGCGGCTGTCGACTTCGGTGTGATAGTACTGACACAAACACCGGGTAGGGAAAAGCACCATGCTCCTTGGTCACTAAAAACAACACTCATTCCTCCACGCGGAAATTTGAAGGCCGGTTGTGAAAGTGGACTGCCGGCATCTGTGCAGTGCGCCAAGACATATTCTGTCCAGCGATGTCGCCGGAAAAGTTGAGGAACTGGGTGATGGTGCGGACAACTTCCTGATGCAACATGAAATTTTTGCCTGCTGAAAAAATTGAGGGAGTCCAGCGAAGCTAGTTTAGAATCGTGTTACCCTAACCAACATGTTTTGTCTGGGATTACCTGAAGTTGTGAAGAACCGTTGCAGCAACTTTGGACCATTTCGAATATCTCTACAAAGAGATCCACAAATTACCTACAGCTACACGTTGTGCTTCACGATAGCAGCTCTAGTGTATTTGTTGCGTATGCCTAGCATAATGCTGGTAGCCACTAGAACATGGCGCCTCTTATCAACCGGAAGGCGGAAATATAGGAGAATCTTGATGCCGATCATGACCATAGTTACATAAGTGATAATGACCACTCAGAGGAGTGTCCGTATGAAACACAGAAAGTTGAAGAAAGTCCATGCGTGTGGTTATAGCCGTGCCGTTGGCAGCATTGCGCTGTGAGCAGCAGGGGTTTGACTCTGTCCTTTGTTGACTTAAACAGGTTAATTAGCGCCCGGGTGTCAATCAAGAACCTGCTTCCGCTCTCAACATCGTTCACATTAAGATGCAACATGGCGCGGAGCGAACGAGGTTAGTCGCCATTGCAGCCAGCGCTAAAGATGTTTCGCTTGACCGGCTGGTAAGTGTGCGGTTCAGTGCATTTGGTGGATCCAATGTTAAAATGTCTGTGATATCACAAGTGATCGCCATTCTACCGCGGCGTTACGTGTCTAGGTATCTGGCAAGTCGACGGCCTGCCGGACGACCGGATGAAATTGTGCAAAAATCGCGGCGCAACCCTGCAACCTCTGTTCGCATTGCTTTTATGTTTAGTGGTAATGTAAAACGGTCGCCTTCGCTATATGTCCGAATGCTTTAGGCGTGCCCTCTGCTTTGATGCACTAACCCGGTTAATGTGTGGTTCCAAATGCCATAATACGTGGCCGGCCGCCTCCGCTTAAAACTGTGACCCTGCGAAAGACACCGCTGTCTTCAATGTCTTCAGTAGTATCTCTATCCACAGTTCTCGCAAACGAAATCCGTCTGTGTATGAATCTCCTTGAAGTCGTCGCACTCCGCGGAGAAGGGTGATCAGGGTGTCCAGCGCTCAGCTTCGCAACAGTAATGGAGCAGTAAAACTGTGCTCCCGACAATCTTTGTTTTCCTCTCTCTCCTCCCAGATTTCGCGGCGGTCACATGCGTGGACCAGAAAGGGGAAGTACCAACGGATGGGACCAATGAATAATTGTGAGATAATTGTCCTTGCTGACTTGTACATTACACATACTATCACGTTATCGTGCAACCGTTTTGCATGTGCTACTGAATATATACACCCTGTTGATTTGCATTCTCAGTCGTTGCTAACTCCAGCAATATCCTTTTTGGAGTGTGGACATGCCGTCTCGAGCACTGTGAGGTAACGTTGATTACGTCAGTTGTCCAACAGCAAAATATTGCAGCGTTGGTTTACTAAGAGCTGCTGTGAGTTGGTGTTTGCTATCGGAGTGACTCACTCACTTACCGCCCCTTCAGGGTTCAATATTGGTTCTCTGTTGGTCACGCGAACAAAACGTTCTGATGGTGTATCTTAACCTCCTTGGGAAACCGAGGCACCAACGGGCCAAATTTAGTTTGACCGAACAAAACTTCGCTGTTGTAAAAGTCACCCAACCCCGTCCAAGTATAGCGGGACTGCCAACGGTAAGAGTGCTGTGGGGTGCCCAAGCTGATTAGGATCGTTATCAGACGTGGACAGTTAAAATGACAATCACAGCAATAAACAGCTGAAACTGTGGTTTAAAACTAATGATATCAGGCGTATATACCAACAAAAAACGACCGTTTTGAAACTCCAGGACAGAACACTAACAGGGAACGAACTCGTGAAAAGCGGCATTTTGTCACAACATGTTCCGGGCTTACCAGTTGTTGGAACAATAATATCCAACCAGTTCTGTTAATCGAAAACTGTACGACAAGGAAGGCCAAGGCTGGTCTAAGGATACCACCTCTGTAAAATATATGCAGAGAGAGTAGATCAAGCAGGTTACGCAAGGAGCGAGTTACGATTTTGGCGGCGTTATGCTATTGATTGAAGAACGAATGTTGCTATCAAAAATAACATTTGTTGCGGTATGATACTCGGAATTGGGGACTTCGAATAGCCCAGAAAGTGGTACCGAAACAAAAATCCTCCACTCAAGTGAGAAGCAGAAGACTCGGTACTGATTGCAGCGAGCAGTTCACAGACCGTAAGCAAATTGGCGCGATAAGAAACAACGAATTTAGTGAATAACAGAAAACGTGGCATTAGGACTGCTCGCTCAATCCTGATGTGGTGTCGCCAACGTGAAGTTTGTGTTGGCCTCTTTTCAGATCTCCCGTGGTGTCCCAGTATGGATACGTGTTGAATCGCGTAGATATTTAACCACATATAGTCGCCACGATACCGGCACTTCTGAGTCTATTCCGGGTTGAAGTCCCTCGGTTGAAGATACCAACGAGAACAAATCACTGTAGTCGCGACTTTCTGAACACCATAGGAATGAGCAGCGTAGAGCATACAACAGTCCCGACACTTAATCAAACCGTGGTGCATGTGGCGACTGTTGCTAAATACACTTCTTGTTAGTTTGTTCTTCGTCATCGTTGATAACAAAATGTAGTTGTGCCCAGGAGAAATGTGTGAGTTGCGTACTTCGAGGTGTTAGTATCACTGCGTAGGAACTGACTCTGGGCTTGGGCCAAGTTAAGTACTCCACCTCCGTATATTCGAAATCTTCATGTTTTCTCAAGAGGATCTGACCTGAGCATGACCACAAATCCTCTTATGATGCTGCTTAATTTCATACATCAGATCAAGTTCGTAAACTGGGCCGGAATTTTTTGAAGTCCTCCTCCGTTTCTAGTCCATGCGCATACCAAAAACCGTTGAATTTCCTTTGCTGAATAGGTTTTTTAGACTGCGTTTATGTTGGAACGTTTTCTTCAATCTTGTGTAAACCCACGGGCTTTGAGGGCCAAAAATCAATCATTTGGTAAGACAAATGTTTCGAATATCCTAATGGGCAGTAACCTCTCAGCGATTCCACTTGTTAACCAGTGAGTCCGGTGTTAGAGGCCCATTATATTCAGATCCAGTTAGTTTGTCATAGTCGGCGTGAAGCGAGCTTCTGCTGACCTGCTAAACCGTAGGTTAAAATTAGGGAAAGCGGCGCTCTCGGAGATGGCAGCGAGTGCTGAAACCAAAGTGGAATTTCGAATCAGATTCTCCTAGTTACTTCATAATCCGGCAACGCTTTGGAGTGATCTCTAGATGCGCAGACAATAACCTTAATAAGAAGGCCACTTCAATGACTAATGACCAGTGGTTATCATGATAAGTGATATTTCTGGAAGCCTCGCTTCATTTTTAAGTTTTGTTCTAATTAAACTGTTAATTCTATAGTTTTGTTTCGACGCTAAAAACAACTCCCCCTGCGACTCACCAGCTAGATTTGCTTTCCTTGTTCACCCTATTCTCCAAGGTTAAGTGCAACACGCATGGCAAGTTGCGCCAACCCTGTCTTCATTTTTCTACTTGCCTTGACAGAACGAACCAGATAGGGCATTGTTGTATTTAGTTGTTCTAATGCAACTTGAAAGTACAGATTTATTGGCCGAGAGACTTCCCTGAACGGTGTTGGCAACGCTTCTCATTCTCTCATCCACTGTCGTAATTTCAACGGTGTGCTGATCATTTAGTACAAGGCCTACATTGAAGAAGATGTAGGGGAAGTTAATCACTGCGGTGTCCTTTGGATACTTCGCCAGAGGAGTCATAAACTAAGCGCGTGCGCGTCATTGGCTGCCATCAGAATCATGAAGCTACCGGAAGCGCATGTATACAGGTCCACCAATCCACGTCCGTCCATTCAGAACCTTGTGTTGAGTTGAATGTAACGCTGAAACCAAGATTTTAATCCGGCGACTCACCACCTGTGGTTGGCTGTTCCACTGAACTCCTCGTTCAAACGCCCTCTTAAGTTGGTCGCTTAAATGAGCGCATGGCCAACTGTGTTGGAAAACCTGATCCCATAATTTTTTATTAAGTCCTTCTGTGTACAACCCCGTCTTGATTTTGCGACGTAAACAAACGTAGCGTTAATGCATAATATTTACTGGTCTCGAGATCATTGTACAACCCAACTGTATTTATTTGGCGCGCGTCAACAGAGGTGTACATCTGCTGCTCTGCTTGATTTGCCGAAAGATTCTGTCGGATCAATTTGTGTACTTGTTTCAAAGCAGCCGATGTGTGCACATACGACATAATTTCAGTGCTGGCATGGAATGCCAATGTGGATGTGTTCGGCAGTTCCTTTGGCACCTTCTATTATGCACTGGCTGCTACTATAGATCTTCCGATCAAAATTTGTTTTGAACGCGATAATTATCGCTTGTCTATGCGTTGCCTGAAGACTGTCCGCTTGCAACAGGCACGGTGGCCTCACAAATGGGAGGACAAGGGGCTCTTATTTTATACTGTGTGGAGTTCTCCGGTTACTAATTCGCTGTTTTTGAATGCCTTATGACCTTTGCGTTCATCAAGCATTTTTGCCGGGGTAACAAATATGGATGTATTTAGGCAGATTCAGTACCCGGTTTCCATTTGTAAGAAGCATTTATTGTCCATCATTAAGCTTTCATTCAACACGTCGAACCCGGATAACACGAACCCCGTAAGCCTCGAAATCGCCTATATTTGCGTTGTCATATGAACCCACTAGAAATCGTTCCTTCTGATGTGGTTGAAATGTACAGGGTACCTAGGAGACGCCTTCGTGTGAACCGTTGGTCCGAGGTTTACCATTCAGGAAGATTTGTATTCAGGTCAGCCATCTTAACAAACATAGGTGTATTACTTGATTCGCCACATGGCCTAACAGGATGTTGTAGCTCAATTAGGAAGTCGGAAAATCTCCGTGATAAATGCATTTTGAAGTTTTGGAAGAGTGATTTCCAATTCGAATAGAGAATGCTCTCCAGATCGCCCGTGAATCCATCTGCTGCTCATGAAAAGCCCGTGTGGGTGTACTCTCAAGCACTGGCAAGTTCCACGTGTGCCGTATTGAGTGAGTTGTGAAGTCAACACCCGTAGGTTTACACAGAATACAAGACGTCTGTCGTGCTGTCCTGCTTCTTGATGGATATCGCGTAGAATTAAGTCGGACGGCTAGCGGACCGTCATGTCGTGGAAAGGATTGCGAAGGAGTGTGTCAGGGGGCAGTGCATGAAACAGTGCTGAATAAAGAATAAAATTGGATCAAACGATGTCCACTACGATACCATGTGCCACGGGGACGGTGTAGATTGCTCGCATGCCCCCTCAAGGTGAAAGTGAGTTGACGACAACCTTTTGAACGCGAAGTGTTATTGTAGTAAATCGGAGACATTCCCGCTCTGCTTGCTATACGATGTACAAATTTCTTTCCGAAATCCCAGGTCATGCAGTTTATAGGATCATAAGGATCTTGGCGTGGTGTCTGCTTGCTGCATGCGATCGCGTTTGCTCGTTCACATACTTGCGGGCTTATGCGCGCTAATGACGTCACAAACGCACATATCTCAGGCTTGCCTGTGCGCTCGATAGTTAGATCCTGAGCCTCATTAGCTGCTACAAGTATCGATGTGGTTTGTGGCTGGTCAAGATCTACCTTGATAATTGCATAGTGTGCGTTAGTCCTCTCAATTATCCGAAGCTTTACCTCGTAACAGGCAGTTATTGTGCATGCCACAGAAAGTATGCTTTAGCGCAGGTACGTACCGAAACCTCTTTCAAATTTTCATAGGGTACTGAAATTTTTTGCAAACTTTATAGATTTTGTGGATTATAACTATTCCCCTGCAATAAAGGAAGTTGTTTGTAACAAAAAACACGTAAAGCACTACTTTTACTGGTCCTCGTCATGAATTTTACCTTATGACGGTGCCTCCAATAGAATTTTCAGAGTGGAACGCATATTTACACCTTGCAGGAAAACCACGTTAGGAGTGGATTTGGAAATGTGCATGGCGCTGTAAATCTGTCTCATTACGACGGCGTTGTGTTTCACAATATATAACATCAAGGCTATCCATCAAAGTTATATTTTTGCGTTAGAAGGTTATCCTTCTATCAGAAATATTGGATCAGCCTTCTTGCCTGTCAGTGTTGCAGGTGGATGGTGGAAGCCGAAATGCTACTCGCGACGTTATCAGATGGTGGTTCCACTCTAGCTCATATTGGAAGGCGTTGGGATAAGAAACATGTCCTATAGTATCAACGGAAGCCGTCGCAAAATGGTCCCGTTTACTCCGCCTCGGGAAGCGGTGTCAGTTGATGATACCTATCCCTTGGTCAATTGAATTATCGGGTGGATAAGCAGTAAGGCAGCAAGAGCAATAGAGTTTTAGTGGCACAACTTCATAGCCAACAGCAGAGCTTGTACTTCAGCTTGAAGGGCTTTCATTTATGAAGCTGCTTGACTGTACTTCAGGATGGTAGTCTCCTTCCGAAGTGCATATGCGGGAACTTTTCTAATGCTCGGGTAGGAGATGAGGGCCTGTTTGTTGCATTAGGAGCATTAGTTGGTTGTTCGCAGTTATTCTCATCCTGTGCGATACCAACGCGTTGGAGACGCATTATAAAATGAAGCACACGCTGCCGGATTGGTCTGGCAGAGGGGTTTGCATGCAACTACGGGGCATCTAAACCAGGTGGCTGGATGGGGGTAGGTTTGGTCTACCGCAAGTTTGAACCTGGTACTCAACAGAAACCAAACTAACACCCGTTTCAGGGCCGAGAATGATCGCGGGGTTTTTCTTTTGGCATATAAGAGCCCTGCTACTGGTCCTCCAACTGCAGACAGTTCAGGAATATAACCATCGATTTTTTGGAGATTAGCATGCGGCGGCCGCCGTGACTTGTGTTTGAAAGTGAGAATACTGTAAACGCGTCATGGTTCTAATGTATCAGAACGGGCGGCATGCATTCTAGAGAAAAATAAAGTACAAAGAAAAGTTTTTGTGATGACTGGTCAGGAGTGAGAAGGCTCATGGCGTTGGTAGTGGGTTCGGGAGCGTTGCAAACATGTGGTGAGGATTTGGAGGTCGTGCAACAACAGTGTGTCGAGGCCGGTATTTTTGGAGACCAAAACTTTGTGAGGAAAGGTGTGGACTGCAACGGATAAACCAAAAACACCCGTACCGAAATTACTCAGGAAGAAGGAAGGCTAGAGAAGTCGAAACCCTTCTCAAGTGAACTCAGACGTGTTAGTGGGGTCCTGGCGACGCCTATATGATGGTGGATTGCATCTCTAACCCATGGGGACCTGATTGTCCAGGATACAACCGGACAAGTAACTCCGTGGACATCAACTGGAGCTGGAATGCAGGTGGGCGGCTATACCAAACAAAACCATCTCTGCCGCTGCAGGACAGATGCTGACCGGAATAGTATTCCAAAAGCAATGAATGTAAGGAGCTCTGTTGTATTGTTGAACAAAGGAACCTAAACGAAGCTGGTCGGCTCTTTCTCCTGAATTATAGCTTGGATCAAGGTAAGTCTGCTCGGCGGTTTTACTCTTATGGCAGAGAGATGAACGCTGACACCAGGGTCAAGGAAGTTTAGTTTAGTGACGTAATCAAGGTCCATTTTGCCCTCAAATTCGCAGTCGTCAGAAAAATGAAGCAGACTCACCCCTTTCCGGCAAACGACTGGTGGGAGCTTGGTCGATATACCGTTCAAGTAGACTCATTGAAGGAGTTTCGGAGATATTTATCGGTGGTGACCGTCAGACCATACTGCGCTAACCAGTTGAAACAAGCGGGACGATGGAATGCTTTTTTTGTTTCAAAGACAAGTTATGAAATATACATCAGCGTCAGCGTACCGAAACGGAAACCCATGCAGTGAAGTTTCCAAATGTGTCAGCCACATGATGGAGCTTAGACAGCCTCCTTATATACTTAAGAAATCCAAATGGTGAAGCGGTGGCAGTCTTTTGGATTTTCACTCCAGAAATTTCGATATGTTGAACAACACGTGCCAGGTATAATTCACACAGAATGATGGTTTCAAAGAGCTAACAGAAAAAGTCATAGATGTGATGTACTGCGCACCTATCCGGAATTTTGGCGTTGCTGAGAGTATGTTAGTTACTCTGGGGTCAAAATTCGCCCGAGAAATTTTCTAGTGCCATGAATACTGACTACGTTCAACATTCTTTTGAAGATTAACGTATACCAAATTGTATCAGCCTAGCTTGTTCCCATCACAGGTTAGGTTTAAGTCTGCGAGGAAGTTGGCGCCAACAGTCGGGGTCAACAAGCAGGAATATTGACTGGAAACCACCTTTGGAATCCGAGGTTGGCAGTGAACGATCGTCCTGCAGATGTCACGAATCCCCTTCGAAATATGCTTAGTAGAGTATACTGGCCAAGGTGGAGTCGCTTAGTCTAGTGTGGCTGGATGACACTGACTTCAGACCTGATATCATTCAGAAACCGCCAACCGGTCGACCGATGGTTGACATAAAACAGGCGATCGGTACCAAGCGCCATCGTTTATGGCTTACTTGCTGATTTTACTTTGATATACGGCGGGTTTAGAAAGTTTACTGGTGGGAACATTCCATTTTGTATCGAAGGTTTCGGAAGCAGTAACAGCAAGTTGTTGAACGGTTTCGGCCCAAGTGCGTGTGATTTTTGGGCGGGTATCTTTCAGGCCCGTTAGCTCGTAACGCTGTGCTGTCTATACGGATGAACATTCGCCCCACCAGCGGCCTCAAGCTGTCATCAACTAAAAAGCTACAGCGATGGTAGACCGAAATGTCTTAAACGCCATCAATGAATCATTTGAACTGTCCCTGACAGTAGCAACAAGTGAATGTTGGAACGCCGCTGTGGGAATCTCGATTCACCGATTATCCAAACCTCGACACAACAGAAGATCTGACAAACGGCCGATCCAAATATCGCGTAAAAGATACAACATCAGGATTGGACGAACGGTCTCAGTGTTGTGCCTTCCCTTATTCGCCAATTCACCTGTTCCGTATTCCACCAATTAACATACAGTTTATGATGTTGCATGTGCTAATGAAATCAGCCAATGACATGCTGTGATTTATTTAATACTGTTGTACATCCAAAAATTCGACGTCCAATTCATGACTAACAATTGCTTACTGCTACCACTATCAGGTTTCCTCTTTATTACTTGCGTGATAAGTTCCAATTGAAGTACGATTCCTAGGGCTATTCGAAGTCCCTAATTCTAAGTATCACAACCGTCTATGGTAACTTTTCTGCTCATAGCTGTTTGTGGATGGCAGCATCCAACTTACTTGAACCCAGGGGAATTCTTACATGAAACTTTCGCATGAGTGATCATTAAACTCACCTGTGCTGAACGAATTATATATCCAGCTTCACGGTTTCCCACTGTGTATTACAATCTCCCCTCTTAGAAGGGTGCAATAGAACTCAGAGCGCACAAATTACAGTAGATAATTGACATTTGTTGTGAAATCTGCGGAAAGGGATCGTAGTACTTTGGTTTTATTAACGTTATTCACCGAGCCGTACAGTCGACTTCATCCTCGGGAAAGAGTCTAGGAGTGCGCATACTGCACACAATCAATGCCAACCCAACGGTTTGCTTCGTTTTATAATCGGTAGTCAAGATGTTGTTGAGCGCTGCAAATGTTGCCAAAGGACAAATTAAAGTAAACGGTGCCTAAACTGACAAGCAGCCACGTATGCAACAAGATTAGACGACAACAGCGGAAGTTGTAGAAGCAGAAGTGTGGGTAAGAATGTGTGGTGAAAAATGTGGGGCAACTCGGTCGACGGCATTTGTTTCATACAGACTTGTCATGGTTGCCACTGTTTATGTTCTCTCTCAAATGGCCAACACAGTGGGTGACCTGCACAACGTCACCTGTGGTTGCACCTCAGATACGAGTGATCCAGTGCAAACCCAAAGAAATAAGACAGAGGCACGTGTGACATCCGGCTGGAACTACCGGTTTCCCAGGTGATGGACTAGTAGACAAGTGAAAGTTTTCCCGCTATTAGAGAGGAAGCGGAGTGACTCCAATTTCGATATCTCACTGCATCAGAAGGAAACTAAAAAATATATAGCTGGAAGTAGTTAACCATGGCAGTATACATTATTGCATTTGGGATAGACTAATGAAGGAATTCAGGCTTTAAGTTCGGACCGATGGACAACCAAGACATTCACCACACAACACACCAACAATCCTGGGGCAAGGGAGTAGATGGTCATAGTAACTCTGATTTATGAGAAGCGAAAGGCGATTTAGTCGATTATTGTGATGATCTCTTGGTAAAAACAAAACGCCGATGTAGCAGACAATTCGCCTGCATCCGATGTACTTGTCGACTGCCCTCTGAGGTTTGTTGTAACTACAACAACGAGTTAACAATCGGGGATGTTCGGGGCATCCATAGTTATGTTATTGCAACCAATAATGCATGTGTTCTCTTTGCACAACACGCGGGTGAATTCGGAAAAGTCCAAATATACTTCATTGAAAGTTCGGAAGCCCGTCTGGGACCTGCTGCTTCAGACCAGCCGGTTCAACGATGTATTTTAAACTCTAGAAATAATATTACAACGTGTAGGACCCAATTGGATAACATTCTGGCATCTTCGTTTTGACCATCAGGGTTCTACTTTCACTCGATTATCCTTAAAACAGATACTTTGGAACCCGGTCATCGTCGATTCTACAAACACGTCCCATCCTTATCCACCTGCCAAGATACCTGTGGTAAAGACCATGTCCATTCACCGAGCACCTAAATTATGGGTTGAACATTAGGAATGGTGGCAGCTGGCATACTACATTTTCCGTTGTTACAATGTCCATGTTTCATTTCCGTAAGTTGCAGTCGGCATAATCAGTGAGCAGCAGACCAGTAAATTAGAGCTCGCCGTAAAACGGTGAGTCTTTCAGGCACCTATCCCGAGATGCCCGGATGCACAACCAGTCTCAGCCACAGAAACCGGCAGTACGCGGACAGAGGACAGATGTGTTGACGATCACTACATTAGTACCAGAGGATTGTACAGCGTCTCCGGTGCAGGCACATCTCCTGGAGAGGGGCGATGGGAGGAAAATATCATACCTGCGCTGATATCACGTCCAAACTTCACTTACGCGATTGTTGAAACCGTCACTATTATGTGAAATTCCTCTTCTTTCAACGAAAACAGCGCTATATAATGGACGGACAAGACCACGCGCACCGTCGAAGTACGTAATCGATTAGGGACAAAAAGAACCCTAAACACTCGGCAAGCGGCCAACCGCGCAATATTCAACTCCTACAACGCCATCATAGCTCTGCGAGGCGAATGTTGGTAGCACGGTCAAGTACAAACATTTAGGGTGTAGGCTAGGATGAAACCCTGCTTTACATCAGTACCAATGGCAAAATCGACGGAAATCTATCCACATGTTTGCACATTTGCCTTCATACGGGCAGGTAACATCCTGTTGAAGCTGATTAACTCACATGAACATCCGAACTTACCAAGCACCGTCCACAATACCTCACGGCTGGCGGAAGCAAGTGCTCTGGCGAAGTCAAAGAATATGACATACGGCGGCTGCCCGCGTTCGAAGCTCTCATATACCGAACACCACTGTGGTCGCAATTGTGACTCAACCGAAATCTACCCCAATCTTTAGAGACGTTGGTCGCCGAGATTACTTCGCTGAGAGTATTCTGTCGGACACTTTGCTAACATATTTCCAGCACAGCTTAGTAAAATGATGCCACGATAACTGTGGTTGCACCGCTTGCTAGCCTTACCATTAAACAAAAACACGCTCTGAGTATCCACAAAGTCACGGCGAACTACTTCTTGTCTCGAAATGGGCGAGCCAGCCGGAACAAAACAAGTCCCAAGAGTGGGCTGCCATTCTTCGAAATGTCCGTGACAATCAGTCTTTATCCGTGATCTTGCAATGTTGGTGAACCCTACAACCTCTGAGGAGCTGGTAGTTGAAACTTTGCAGTGACAGACTACTCACGGTTTCATAATCAGTGATAAGAAGCTGGTTAAGTGGGCCATCAGAAGGCGTTCACAAGACTTACCTGGTATCTCCCGATTGAGAATACGAGAGGCCAGAAGCCGTGTCAATCGGGGCTTTAGTAACCTGTGAGAAAGGGCCCACCTGGCTTCCAGCGAATAGTAATACGCCTGATGTTGTCGGCGGACAACGTAGCCCTGAATCAGCCTACCTTGCATGTTCCACCAGGCATCTCTGATTTAACAGAGACGTTCGGCAAGCTCAAAGCAAGCACTACAGTTCATGGCTTATCTGACTCCTTTTTCTTTTTCCATTGCGGAAAACCAAACGCTGTGTTCCTCTTTTCTGTCAATTTTGGAATATTCACTATGCCGCGACAATAATAATGGTATATTTTCCGAAGTATCTGTGAGAAACAAGTTGAGGTGAGCGAGCTCACTGCATATAGCGCAAGACAATACACACAGAGGCACACCATATTAACAGGTAGTAATAGTGCAGCAAAATAATCATTTGGGTTGTGCAAAAGAAAAGTCGTGGCTTCGTAGCTCAGCTGGTAGAGAGCTCGCCGCAATGGGGCATGCTGTGTCTGTTGCTGGTTAGAGTCTAGCGAAAGCCATTACTTTTCACAGTTGGACCTCATCTTAAACCAAGAGGAAGAACACAATGACAGCAAAATTCCAGTTTATGAAAAAGCTTTTGAGACAAATACCTCTGGAAAGATACCACTGATAATATTCCAACTGTGGTGGACGAAAACTGATTAGATACAGCAACTGATGTTTACAGTGTGATGTAACACACAAGACGTCTATTTCTACTTTGAATGCCTGTAACACTTGCAGATTAACTTCGGGGCAACGTGGAGGCTCCGGTGGACAACCTTTTTCCAAAGTAGGGATTTCAACAACAGTCCTGTAAAAGAAAAGAGCACAACCAAGAACAAAAGACCAGAATAAGCCATGCACACGAGCTACAAAAACGTCAACTAAGACGGTGCCAACAACACAGTGGCACGCCTCGTTACAAATCTCGTGCGGGTAACTCGAAATCTGGTTCAAATTTTCTCGCTGTTACTTTCTATTCATATTTCTGTTCTGCTGGTGCAGTGTGCATCAAAAACTGTATAGGACTACTGTTATTCGTTATCGAATAACATAAGAATTCGTTGTTTATTAAATTATTTGCACTACAAAGTATCTGATTTCTTTCTCCACGCTTTATCGTATCTGTTTTGTTTTTGTGAACCACTAGAAACTAACCGCCCTATATTGCGTATTACCCATTCTTGTCGACATTGACCCGTGTCAGATCTAGCAGTGTTGGGACTCAGCAGACACTGTCCGTAGCAGCAAGCGTCTGTGGTCGGTATGGGTGTGAAATGTCCGTACAAAACGGCATGCAGTGCCACCAGTGTCAGAAGTGGTATCACTTCAAATGCAGTGGTCTTAACGAAAACCAGTAAAAACAGCAAGCTTCATCTCATTTAAATCTGCATGGGTTGCAGGTTTGACGAAAGCCAAGGCACCGCTTCGCCGCTGACTGGTCTTACACGCACCACGTCAAGTGGAGCGATGCAGAAAACCTGTGATTGTAAATGCAGGGCTCTTCTGAGCTCTCTACCTCCTTCTATTTCTTCCGTGTGCAGTAAGATAGAGGAGTACCAACGGACTCTGTAAGAAATGAAGCTGGAGCTACACTCGCTGAATGAGTATAGAACGCCAGCTCTTCCTGGTGTCGCAATCACCAAGAAAGAAGTTGCTCTGTCAACTGCACACATACAGGAGGCGGCGGTAAAAATGAAGGAAAAAGCTCTTAGGGAAAAGAGCGTTGTTTTTTGGGGCCGCTTCCCTACAACCACTTCTTCAACCAAACTAGCTAAAACAGTTCTAGGGACTTCCTTCGCCCAGGATGCCACAAACCTGGTACTCACGAGTAGGCTGCGGGCCAAGACAACCAAGAAGTCACTTGGCCTTTTGGTAACTGCCAGCCATGCCCAGCATCGAGGTCATGATGGGAAAAACAGAGGCTTTGAAGTCCGCCAACGGCCATCTGAAAGGCGTATCTTTCAACAGCTCCTGGCAAGAGAGAGCGAGACGCGAACAGCGGACTAAGACTGAGTCACAAATCATGGCAGACCAGAAGCTACAACTGGAGAATAAAGTCGTAGTTTCTGCCTTCGACGTATCCCCTCAGACCCCTGGGCCTGTTGTAGAAAGCGGAGGCACCGTCCGCATGGTCGTTTTAACGCCCGACGCCCCGGACACAGGCACGAGCACCCAAGCTACCGACACAGTGCAAAGACCGTCTTCAGAGTTACCCACCCCGAAACCCACTAAACTGCCCAGCAGAAAACTCTTCCATCCGAGAATTCGGAGCGAAAGTAGCCTGCTAGGGCCGCCTGCTGCAACTCCAAAAGCATCACTTTGGCCCATCCCTATAAATACTTCTTTCAGTGGCCCAATAACACGGCGCGAATTGTCGTCTTCCAAACCCCACACTCACAAACAAAAAAGTTGAAGGTTCTGTGAGTGGAAACTTCCAAACTCCCTCCCAAGCAGCGGAATTTGACGATGGTGCAGAGGTCGCAATTTGCGGCGCCAAGAATGTTGATCAAATGCCCTGTAGGGTCGCTGACCTACGCAGAAGTTGTGATGGTGCGCCCAAAGCCTTGAAGAAGGGCCGTCAAAACGACTCGGAAGAATAGACTGAGTACAGCCCCACCACCCTCCTCAATTCTAGTCCTTCTTTTCCAGGCTCTTCCTTACGCCATCCTTTCTATTTTTCGCAAAATCCGGCGAGCAAGTAGCCATCAGATGCATGTATACAAACTGTCTGAGTCTGTACATTAAATTACCGGAAGCCAGACAGTTAACTCATGACACCAGACCCACATGTTCGCCTTCACGAAGACCTGGCTTACAGGTGATATCAGTGACAGTGAACTGAGTATCCCGGGGTAATCAGTTCACCGGGCTGACTCTGCCCGAGGAAGAATGGGGGGTTCTGCGATTTATCTTCAGCAGTGACTCTCTCCTAGTGGGGATTAATTATCGTCCTCCTTCATCGGACGACTCCGACGACGACACCCTTCTGGTAAGCCTGGAAAACTTCCTAGGCCTACAAGGCTGTGCTCATTTGCTTATAACGGGTGACTTCAATGCACTCAAGATAAACTGGGCATCAGTTTCTCATCAGGACTATAAAAGCGGATTCTCGACTTCCTTATCAACGCTGTTATGTCGGAATGCGTGGTCGGAGCACGCTACCGTCCCGATGCAGCATCGCTTCGGTCAGATACCCTCTCTGCTCGACTTAGTTATCACTAATAAGAGCCACATGGTAGACACTGTGATCATCAAGCCGCCACTTGAACATAGTTACCACTCTCTGTTGGCCTCTGATCTTCTGTTGCTGGTTACAACAACCAGCAAAAAGGTCTACAGTTTAAAGCTTTAATCAGGCAGATTTTAGCGGCCTGAAAACTGTTGTATACGCGTCAAGGCCGCCTGTGTTTCCCACACTCGTGCCAAGGCTCGAAGTGTTTTCTGATTGGTCGCGGCTTCAACGTCCAACGACTCACTCGTCCATGCACTTTAAAATGACCCGAATACAGATACAACATGAACCTACCTAGGTTCACTTCTTATTGACTTGGACTCGGTGGACCAGAACTACCCTACTTTTCAAGGCGCAATTCAAAAATCGGACGACTCATTTATACCGCGCAAACGGTGCATTTTATCCTATTTGCCACCCCTTCTACGCAGGATGTGTCGTATTCCCGATAACGGTTCCCATTTATTCGCGAAGCATTAACTAACAGGAAACTCAGAGGACCTAAGCGCGTTCCACATTGTCCGAAACAGGTGTAAACGGAAAATCCGCGAGCAAGAGGAGATCCTATTCAGGGCCAGCGGGAACAAAAAATTCTTAATTAAGCACATGCGACGACTAAAAACGAACCAACCTCCAGCTTTTTCTTCACGACTGCCCTATGGGGAGACTTTATCTGACTCCCTAGTTGCGACCGAGTTTTTCAGGGAGTACTACTCGGCAGTCTACACCGTCGCATCTCTGAGCTGGCATCCTGTCCTACCGCTATAGAAGTTCAGGCAACCACTCGCGACCGCTGAGTTTTCTGTGCTAAATATTGAAGATATTTTACTCAAGTTTAATTCATACATTGCAATGGGTCCTGACAAGATCCATCCCAGAATACTCATGGAAGCAGCTATTAGTCTGGCTGGACCTCTTTACAAGCTGTTTAAGCAAACACTCCAGACTAGCATCCTCCCTAGCGCATGGAAGGAGGCGACGGTCGCACACGTATTTGAAGTGGGTGACCGGAACTCCCCGGCTAGCTATCGGCCAATCAGCTTTACTAACATTCCGTGCAAAATAACGGGGCGCCTACTGAAGCGCGCCATACTCAATCGCTTCTTATCAAATAATTTTTCCTCTCCCACCCAGCATGGCTTCCGTCCTAATCGGTCATGCATAACAAACGTGCTCATGTTCGTGGGTAGTCTGACGGGGACCAGAGACAATGGCCTCATCTCAGATGCTATCTTCTATGATTTCGCCAAGGCTTTTGACCGTGTGCCACAAGGCCCTCTGAAACACAAACTGGAAGCCTGTGGTATTCAAGGAGAGGTTCTCCGTTGTATTGCCTCTTTCCATGATAGTAAAACTTTTAGAGTCAAGATCGACTCAGACCTTCCATCTCACTCCTTCACTTCTGCGGGAGTTCCCCAAAGGTCAGTGCTAGGTCCTTTGTTATTCCTCATCTACATCAACGACCTTCCAAACAATATTTCCAGCAACGCCCTCTTATACGCAGACGACCTAAAAATCTGGGATGCCGCTGATCCCAGTGCACTACAGATGCGATCAAGCGCTGGTCGGACGATTGGAGTCTCCCACCAAATGACAATAAGTGTGTTCACATGCCACTCGGTGGAGATTCTGGCAAGGCTTTCATGATTCATAGCGCACCCAGCACAGTAGATATCATGAGAATCGATCTGGAGAAAGATCTGGGCATCTGATTGTCCTTCACGTATCACCAAGAGATGGCGGCAAAAAGCGATTTACCGCTCTTATGATGATTAAGCGCACTTTCTTCCACACGGACAAGAAAGCTTTTCAAACGCTTCAGGGAATTTATATAAGACCGCTCCTCAAGCATGCCAATCAGGTCGTGAATACTGGCCTGGAGAAAGACGTATTAGCTGTTGAGCGTGTCCAGCGCCCGGCCACCAAGAAGGTCGCCGACCTGAATACTGGTACTTACCAGTCTGGACTTGAAATTCTTGACCTATGCCCACTTGAATTTCGAAGACTCCGCGGTGGTTCATTACTCACACACTTCTTTAGAGTAGGTCTTGTAGAACAGTTTTAGAGTAGGTCTTGTAGAACAGTTCTTCATTGTAGCGAATGACAACGGCCGGCGAGGACACAATAGGGAACTTTTCAAGATTCGTCCTCGGACCTCTCTTAGGCAGCAGTTCGGTTTTACAGGGTTATTAACTAGTGGAACATTCTACCTTCTGATGTCGTCGGCAGCGCTTCTAGGGACCGTTTCAAAGCTTTGCTTGATTCTCATTTACCTAAAATTGCATTATACGAGTAACCTTACATTGTTCTTGGTATTCATTTTAACCGCCAAGAGCGGTGCTGCAGTTTGTTTTCATTGACCGCCTTTAAGATCAAAAGCGCTCGCTGACACTGAGCAAGGAAAGCCGATTGGATTCGAGAACCCTGGGCACCTGCATCAAGTCCATGTAATAATCGTTGAATCGCTAAATTCGTGCGTGCTTGTTGGCTTCGAATGCACATCTTAATGGTTCCAGATCCAATGGTCAAGTTCATGTGTAATGAACGTGGACACCATGGAAAACTTGGGGACGTAATGGAAGCCCAGCTGTGCTTAAAATAAGAGGAGCACACTCACAATGGTCCGTGAAGGTGCGCTGATCTAGAGTTCCATCACAGTGCTTGATGTATCCAGTGAATGCGGTCCGGAATGTTGCATCAACGAGATTTGTGGGTCGCAACTGAGATAATTTGGACCACACTCAAATCCGGAGATTTGTTGAACTAGACGATCGATTCAGTTGGCCTTTAGCTTTCCAAAACTCAATACGCGAGCGACATGGACTTCAGCGAGAACGTACGGCTAAAGACGTTGGAGGCGAATTTTATATAATTGAATACCCGTTGGGTCGATTCACTTGGTATGAACACCGGGAGGGAAGACAGGAAATCCTGGACTCTTGCGGAAAATGGGCGGTCATCTGAACAGGACTCTGTTGGCTGCTCTAACTCGACGGAATCTTGGTAATTTCGCAAACGGTCTGACCGATACGCAATTTCCAGTGTCCGGACACCGTTGAATGTGTTCTTGTGTTGGATATACTTGTGAATTCAGGAGTGAAAAGCAGAATCCCGTGATCAGTGAAAGAGCGTAAACGATCACGTGCACTATGATGAATAATGGAATATGTAATCCACTGACAAAATCTTTTATGTGAAGTTAACTTTGTTTTGGCCAATAGAGTATATAGTACTCACATGGGGTTGTGTTATAACGCGAAAAAGAGATCGACTGCTAGCCTTTTCTAACATATGATTAAAACCTAGTTTTGATGTCGATTTGCCATTTATGACCGATGTATAGTCTGAAAAGTGTGTTCAGTGATACAAACAGATTGTCACGAGGTCTAATGGGGGGAGAAACACGAATGATAACGCGAAATTCTTATGCAATCATGTGAGATACACAGCTTAAATATTTTCTGCCTTTCCAGACAATTTCGGTGCGCACAGTTTCTTTCTTAGTGATCACAAACTATGCACAGGTAACTCACATCATGTATGATGTATGAACATGCCAGAATGAATGGGTTATCACAAACCAGCGTGTGTACATCGACACCTATGTACTGACATTGACCGTTTTCTTGTTCACGTGAATGTTCTAAACGCAACTATTTAGCCTGCTGCAGCCATTAATAAACTCCAAAATCTGCACAAGTAACCCAAATGAGGATACAGATGGCTTCTAGCAGTTCAAAGGGGAAGTGACGTAACGTCAAGCAGTACAGAGGATTTCTCGTCAGATGTTATTAGGTTCGTTTTTAAAGATGTCGCCCTCAGGCAGGCAGAGTCTGAAGATGGACATAACGCGCGTTGTTGTCTGAAAAGTTTCTAAGCCCCGTTTAACACTGTGTATTCACACTGACCACATCTGTATATGAAAGTTTGTCCCAAATATGGAACTATTCCATTATAAAAAATTTGAACGTGGTTTTCATGGGATTTAAGAACTGCTGAGTTAAACTCCCTGTTCACGAGGTAGTACTTTGGGCTGCTGCGGACGGATCGCGAAATTAGTGGTGCATTCGTTGTTTTAAACTGGGTCACGCATGAGTGAAGTGCCCATCTTGAGTTGTCGTAGCCAGAGGGGGAGGGATGGAAACGTCTGGCCATGTTTCCGGCAGCTCAGAGAAGTTAAGTGACACAGTAAACTCTTCGCGAACGTATGTGGTAGTGTAACGGGCTCGCGCTGGTGACTGTGTACGAACGTGGATCACTCGAATTGGTGTCATACACAGTTTGTAGATGTGTAGCCGAGTAGTAAGAAGGGAGACTGAGTGCATAACATAACACCTTTCGACTGACCGTAACTACCAGGAGAGATATATTCTGCGAAGTTGACGCTAAGTACCTGTCGACTGGAAGGTTACTGCCGTGAGTGGCTGAAAAGAGGCTTTTCTGAAAAATAGTAAATGCCCATTGCAGTATCGTCTCCGCCTTTTGGTCCAGTAATCGCCTACTGTCAGGTTGCTGTCATTTCCCGCAGGCTCGTTGCTTATTCAGACCCATTTGTGACACTATCGTTGAGTTTGTTAAGTAGCAAACGTTCTGTTGGTCCTGCTGTTACTCTCCCGGATTTCATCTCGCTCCTCAGGAAGGTGGGTCTTCAAAACTCCCTCAGTCAATCGGTCGGGCATGACCTTTGCGAACATTTGCTGAACACCGCTCGGTACATCGGTGTCCCAACGACTGAAGATGCTTCGCCTATCACATCTCTCTCTAAACAGGTGTGATTCCGGAAAATTATTGAGCTCCTGCCAGATTACTGTCCGCCTTCAGATCAAGTGGTTCAACTGGGTTACAGCAACTCCAAAAACTGAGCCCTCATGCTTCAGCAAATCCACTTTCTACCAACCTTCTAATTTTGATGTCGTTTGAGAGCCGCCTGCGCCTCTGCCCATTATAGAACGAAAGTAGGTAAAGCTTTGGCGTATGATTCTCAAGGCTGTTCGTGGTCCGTAAATCACTGGTGGCCGCCGGTTCAGTGAGCTGCCAACTTGACTGCGTCCAACTCTCGTGATATCCTCCAGGTGAGTGCAGAAACTCAGTGTTTCCGTCGATAGAGATTTCAGCAGACCAAGTGGGTGGCTTTAAGGTCGTTTTGGCCAACCACTAAAATTCCTTGTGTTACAGGTGGTCGACGTAGAGTGTCTCAACCCAATTCGCTTTCCGCCAGTCGCTCCCGATTTTGCAATGTTGTTCGGCGTGATCACAGTGAAGTCCTGGAACATTGCTCCTTTGTATTCACTGTCGGGGTCCACCGAAGTGGGAACATACGCCTTATTTTCCTCTTGTTTCGGGCAAGAATATATGCCTTTTCAGTGTCAAAACAGTTCTGATGTGCCAATTGCAGTGTATGGATCATCCCGATGGCCAACTCTCTGGTCTCCCCCTTAAAATGTAACCACATGCCGTTGGGAAATACTGGGTATGACAACGTCTTTTGGGCTAACGACAGCTACAGTCTGATATAACGTCCTAATCTTCCACTTTCCCAGTTGAATAACATCCAGTTTCTGTCGGTACCCAATTGACAAAAATAATCGAGTTTTCAAACGTGGGTAAGCAATTTGGTCTTGACCAACACATGGCTAGCACTAAATTCAGCGCCGCGTATCGCTCGAGTGATATGTACTTCCGGACGACCGCAATGTTGTACAATCACGTATGCAAATTTGTAGTGATGACCATGTCGTGATGCCGCTAGTATCCAACTGACAATGAGTGTTTTTGACAGCCAGCTCGTGGGTAGCACACAGATGGAGCAGATGATCTCTGTCCTCATTAGCCAGGCCATTGTCATGAAGTCCGGGAATTCATGATCAAGCTGGTGGTTTTAGCACAAATAACGCGCTGAGGCCGCTTGCAACAAACAGTCCATCAACCATCAGCGTCCTACGGATTTTGGGGAACAGCTAATCGTAGGAATTGTCCTCTGTGTTAACCGTGTGACGCGCACATCAACCATAAAGGCTGAGAAGTGCAACAGACTTGTGTCAGTCGGATCGCAGACGCATGGACACGGTTTGGGTGCGGGTGCCTTGCGGTTCGCCACCATCAAAGCAGTGATGAGGTCGGAGGTCTGTTGGGCAACCTATACAGTAGGTTCTTCCTATACATGCTTCTTGGAGCCTACTTTAGCCTTTAAACTCTGCACCATGGACGCCGTAGCAGTGCAGTTCGACGGCCAGCACTGTGTAAATTGGCTTCCATAGCTTTTAAGCTTTTCCCCTCATGCTCAACTTATTTCCGTGGAGGTCGTGGACACTTGTCAGTTTGCGGGCTAACCACAAAACGATTGATCGAATTTAGCCTATGGACGAATGGAATCATAAGGGCGAAGGAAACATGCGCTTTCGTTCATCAACGCAGTTGAACAAAGCTGACGAGACCACCTGGGATTTTCTATGACACGGTCGGTATAATGTACTGTATAATTTGTGTTGTATTTTCGGCAAGCATATGAGCCCGAGATATATTCAAGACCCTCTGACTTGAATAGAACAGTTAGCGCTCCCGACCAAAGCCTTTGGTTAAAGTGTCACGGAACATGGGGCGCACGGCAGTAGTCTCAAACAAATGCCGCTTTTCTTGGATGAAGGGCCAGCTTGATCGGAATCCGCGGTCGTGGGCCAGGAACGGTAGATTATTCATCTTCTACTCACTGGTCCAACTTAAGTTAGTGACCCTGTCGATGTGATCTTACGCCGTCTAGTTCAGCCCATTAAATCGCCGAAACATGCAAGCACACGCACCCAAAAGATTGCTCAGGCGGTAAGTTCGAAATAAATGTGACTAGATGAAACGACCGGAAAGCTTAGGAAAAAACCGAAGTCAATTTTGTTAACAAAACATACAGCTCGGCATCCGTAAGACACTGGCACCAACGACCAAGGGCAAAACTGCTTTTGGCTCGGTCGCTCTTCTGTGGTCTGCTTGACGTGGCACAACCCGAACAGATAAAGTTCTAATAAAAATAGTCCTTCAGGTCAAAATGAAGCACAACCTGACTGTCATTCCGGGGAAACTGGGAATATCAGGGATAACAGAATCGGTCATGAGATCTACCTGCAGAAAAGGTGGGGTCAATGGGGTTGAAAATATCGCCACATACATGGAACGGTGGATCAGTGGGCGGGCCTGGATAGCGCTGGATAACCAGTCGTACACACACTGGGAGATGTAAGGCATTCCGCTATGGATGGTGGGTTGAGACTCAAGGCCGCATGAAGTTATTGAGCAAATAACTCAAAGACCAACAGTCTGGCGAAAACTCAACAAGACTTTTGGTGCGCAGAAGGCCCGGTCTACTGTTGCGGTATCTCGCGGGGCCCAAAACGACGAGTGTTTATGCAAACGAGGGTAAAAATGGTGCTAGTAAGATAATGCATACAAACACAGAAAGTCGGTAAATATTGCGAAGCCATCAGAATTCACTTTTCTCTGTTTACCATTTTGACCACAGCTGCTAGCTGCTCTGACTTTTGGTGGTAAACATTATCTCCTTCATTGAATCCTTTGATTCTTGATGACACAGTTGATTTTGATTATTCTGACTCCTCGTGATATTTACTCTGGGGATGAATTTGGGCTTACGGATAGCAGCTGTGAGCTTGTTAAAGTCTTACAACATCGAACAGTTGGGCCACTGACGAAATCAGCACGGCTCTCTTTTCTGTCATGCATTAAAATGGGGAATTATACCCATCATCGTGGCGCTCAGATCCTAAGGGACCTCAGTGGTGCAAGATACTAGAACGTATCAACCTGGGTTGCTTTCCTCTGGAAACTAAACTGAACTGATTCAAACCGAACGAAACTGATCCAAATCGGACCAAACCAAACCCGGGTGAAGTGAAAGGAAGTGAACTGGAGTATCCCTTAGATAAGTCAGAATATCACACCCCCTCGAAGTTTAATACAGAAGCGCAGCAAACGGCCTCAGGGGTAATGCCGTCCGAACAGTTTATATTTTTGTAGGAAAGGCATTATTTTCTGAATAAACTCCGAGCACAGGGCTTCTGTTGACCACTATCGTGTAGAATTACCTCATGATAAAGAAAACTTAGATGAGGGCTGAGGCGCTAGAGAGTAGGTTGGATTCAGATTGACGGAGATCACTGAGTTGAAACAGGGACACGCCCGTTGGCCGTGATGCCCCGTGAGACAATCGCTAGCTGAACACAGTCGAGTGCATTCGTCTAATTTTTAACCAGCATACACGACCGCATTATCACAGTCGAACAATGCTCTCAGCTATGGCCCGTTAAGTGGAAGAAACACGTTCAGGTATATGCGATAATTAAAAGTTCCGGGTTGGGTAGAAAAAAGGCGAATGTGAGTAGTCACGTTCAGAAGGGCTTGTTATCCACGATTCCAACTCATCGACTTATAAAGTCTCACCTGTCTCTTAAATTATTTGTAAACGGTGATGGTGCCAGTGATTTTTGAAAGTTCTGCAGTCGATCTCTTCTAAAATCAACCATGCTTGGTGGTCATGTAACTCGCACGAAAGGGTGTGGTGCAGAGGTGCGTTTAGAGATTTCACAGTACACAGTAGTGAATAGGACACAGGCAAGCCACTGTGCTGGTCATTTAATAGCAAATCTGGCGAAAGTTATTGGACGCTGGGCCAAAATAGTTTGTTCGTGTTTTCTTCTTCATTTTCTTCTTTCATTTATGGACAGAACAATGAGAACATTAGATTGCTAGCATTTTACATGCCGTCACTTTTTCACAATGAAAAAGTCATTCAGTCAACCTACTGAAAGCTTCCCGGGATAATCGTGGTCGAGCAACGTAGGAGCGCGTTTAACATCGAGAATTATGGCTCCTCTCCGTAGGTGCAGAAAAATGTCATCCACCGAGACATACGCAACTGTGAACGTGGCGCGCCAACGACTCGTGTGAAAAACATGTGATTTCACAGCTGGTGTGTTTTGTTTGAGCTCCTTGTAGGCCTGAATATACGCGGGTTATCGACTACAGCTTCGAAGCGGTTAGTCTGATAGAAGTGTTCAAGAGTGCCCAAAGTGACTCACGATCCGACTTAGGATGACTGGGACGTTCCAACAGAAGGCAGTAATGGTGAACAGATGCCACATACCACTGGTGATTCGCTGCAGTGTGTTGGGGGAAGAAACGGCCGGAGTAGAGAGGAGGTTCAGGGCAATCACTGGATAAAGAAACATGAGGCAAATAGGTGGATGAGAAGTAGCTCCAAGTCAAACACAACACTGAGGCCTGTTTACTACTACAACATTCGACAATAAGCGGACAGGCATATTAGGCTCTCTAACAGTTCTATAAAAAAGTGTCGATGTGCACTGCAGCGGGCTGAAATAATCCGATGGCGCAGTACCCAAGGGCATATCACCAAGAGTTGACGGTACCAAATGGATGCAGAATTGTGTGTGCAAATAAGACGGAGGACGTGTTGATGAGCTAAAACGAATCCGACTTGCTGAAGTCCGTTGGATTGAGAACTTCATGACAAAAAAAGTAAGTTGGCACCAAAAGACTGAACCGGACAACTGCGGAAAAATAGTCTCGCAAACGGCGTAGATAATGAAACGCTGTTGACTGGGAGGTTGGTGGACATACAGACCTAGAAAATTTCATCCTGCAATTGATTTGCCGGTCAACAGTCCTCCATATAATGATTGAGAAGGTATATGGAGACTCCTGTTTATTGTTTTGGCAATCACTGAAGTCCAAGAATTGTGTGCATTCAAACGAAGGTGGGAATGAAGCAAATGAAATGTCGTACACGGTAAGCACAAAAGCCATTCACGAAATTGAGCGGTTAACTGTGAAGATAACAATGGCAAGCTTGCCAGACAGAAGGCAACGTGATCTCAACCCACTCGAATACAGTTCACGGGATATTCACGGCCGTCGTAATCACCAGGTAGTAAGTAGCAGCTGAGCAGCCGCGCCGGAGGAAAAACGGTCTGAGTTAAGTGCCATCTGACCCGGATTTAAATAAAAGCTCTGGCGACGTGTTTCTCCAAGAAAGTTGAGGGGAGTTGTAAACAGCAGCTACTCAAGCTTCGTCTTTTGACGTGATTTTTGAATCGCAGATCTTTGAGATTTTCAGGAATTCCACTGGAGATGAAATGCAGAACTCAGTGATCAACGATTGCCTACCAGAAATTTAGCTGAGATAGTGAATATTTGCACACAGCGCTTCAAAAATCCTTGATATTACCACTACCGGTGGATGTGTTTGCATGATTGACGTTACCGATGAAAAGACCGCACTTCTCTAACGAGGGTTAGCTGTGTTAAAATCAGCTGACAAGATGCAGCGGTCACAGGAGTTCCGGATTCTCAAGTCACCAGCCAAAAAAACATTGGTTGGAAATGCTTTCCGATAACCCAATAACATTCAATAGCAGCAGCCCTGGCCTCATGACTGAACTGGCAGAGGTATAGGCAAGGGAAGAATGGTACAAAATTTTCGACCAACACCAAATGAGTGTAACACTCAGACTGTCAAATTTGACATCATGTACCTCAAATTTTTGTAGAATAGTCCTTATGGGTCACCGCCAAACTCCAGGATTCGGTTGAATGCCACACTCGACCACTTCATCCGATTTCTGGCTGATATATTATGTGGAGTTCGACAGGTTGCCCATGAAGGCGTCAGGTGGATGTGGAGAAGACGCCCAGTAATTAGCGTTTGGTGAGATGAAAGACGAAGTTTCGGCAGCTCCGGCAGTATCGTGTCACAGTGCGATGGCAATCAATCCGGCTAGGCAACAACATAGACCGATTGGCTACACAAGCCGGGTTCTTTTGACTGCAGAACAGAACTGTGTACAAGTTGTAAAACAAATGATGACAGCGGTTGCTGCCCTGGGACACTTTAACACTCACACATTCGGACGAAAGATAGCGATAGACACAGGCCACAACAATCTGATTGCAATAGTATTAGAGCTGCTGGATGCTGCTCCCCGACATTCAAAACGGATGATGATCAGACTAAGAAAGTACAACTGTGAGCTGGTTTATCATCCAGTGGCGCAATTGCACATCATGCATACTCTGTCGCCTGCATATACGGTGCTTTGGCAAATGAGTCCAATTTCCAGACAATCGCATCAATGGACTACATGTTGATACCGATGGACCGAGTTCTGTAGCTAAGAGACACGAAGAAAAAAGATCAGGCACTTCCGAATTTAACCCATGTTTCAACAGAGGGCTAATTGCGGGAAGAAGAATATATCCGAAGGACTTTCAGCATTTTTCAAAGACCATGGTCGGCTTGCCCAAGAAGAAAGAGTGATTTTCGAATATAAGAGGATAGTCATCCCGAAAGGTTTGCGGAAGACGTTCGTTTAACGTTGTTTTCGCCTGTGCTGTGTTCGGAGAGCAATAGAACCTTACAAGCGGCCAGACTTGTCCATCAAAATGGATGGTCACACAGCGAAGTGTTGAGTTGGCAGAAGGCACAACTCAAATCCTATGAAACAGATGGCAGTTATGGAAGGACTCACGGAAGGACGCTGGCAGTTGGTTGCAGCCGACATATTCACATGTAGCAGCAAAGGATGCTCGGTTACGGTGGGTTACTCATCGGATTATTCTGAAGCTGCCTCACTAGATAACACCACCTGGAGTGCAATGGCAAGCAAACTGTGTGCTCAGTTCTCTGGCCACCGCATAGTGAGACAACCGACATTTGGAATTAGTCACACGATATTAACCTGGACTGGGCAGTGGGGAGACGTTGTGTGCATTCAAGATAGTGGATTTCACTGTAAAGGGTTGTGTGATGCAAACTATGAGGGATAGTGAGAAGAAAGGATGAGCAAGATGATTAAAAGCGAAGAGGTGTAAGGAGATAGGGCTGAAGCGATTTCCTGGTTGGTAAGGGTTCAGCCAATTAGCTTACGCATAAACTGCTGTAGGCAAAATTGAGGTCGATGAAGATCAATCAGTCAAAAGCGGTGATCAAGTGCTACATCAGACTTGTTTGTAGAGGGTGCTGATTAAAAGTTGTTTGAATGCACGTCAAATGTAAATAACCGAATCACTCAAAGCGGGCACTTGTCACTATAAGGATGTTAGACCAAGCGATGTCTCCGGAATCTTTGAATCACAAAGATATGTTCATTTAAGACACTTTTAAAGTTCTAAAAATGATGCCGAACAAGAAAAATGCACTAGGTTTATTGATTTTCAATGCGCGGTGACTAATTAATAAGATGCATAATTTTAGACCCTCTATCTTCTTATATAATCCTTAAAGTGCACCCATGAGACTCCAGACACAGCCAAACGTTATAAGTTATCACACGTTTGGCAGAAATCTTGGTATGGGACGAGGTGGAGGATGTTCAATTTACCTAAGGGAGCAATATTCTGCAACCATACTTGATGAGCCATGTCCTTTTGGCCGTTAGCGTCAACTGAATCCTGTGAATTACTCTTAGAACGTGTCTACAGACCACTTAACGCAACTCAGGACGAAATGACGAATCTCATCAATGGAGTGAACTATGTATCAACCTTACCTTCACAGTACAAAAGAATTGGCGGGGACTTCAAATTGCTCAATATCTCCCGGGCTTCTTCCACTTCCCCTGCAGATCAAGCTGAGTTCCTTGCATGTGTCTAAATAAACGAATGACGCCAACATGTTTCAGCGCCTACTAGGCAAGACCACACTTTAGACCTCATCTTTACAGCAGGCATCTCTTCTGATACTGTATCCATCTTGGAACAATTGTCGGAAAATGATCATAACATAGTCAAATTCATGTTCGACCTAAGAGCAGTAAAAGAGTCGACCGTCATACACTGTCGCCAAACTAAATTCGTCGACTGGAACGTGTTCACCACACTGCTGAGATCTCTGGAATGAAACACATTTTTTCTGACCTCCGATCCTAGTATTGTACTCGAGGCACTCGATGAACACTTTGGGTCTTTCATGAACATCTTAGCCCCACAAAGATCAAAACACCGTAATGAGTAAGGTAACGGCAAGATTCTCACTCCAAAGGAGCAAGGTAGACTCAAAAGTCATAATTCACGGTAATGGAAATCACGCGACTTTTCTCTTATCATGCAAATGCACAAAATGTTCAATGCTGTTGAACATAGAACCAAAATACATCATAAATTTGAAGGAAAACGTGCGCTTAACAGCACAAATAAGATCTCGCAGTTGATGAGACGCAGGAATAATGGGAGAGACCCTGCCATCTCAGCAGTGACACTACAGGAAAAGACCACTGTAGATGGTCCTGTAACAATCTGCGAGGCCTTTACTTCATATTTTGCTGCTTCCTTCAACATTGAAGGACACATACTGTCCCCACCTCTTCCTGTAAGTACAAGTAAGTTTTTACTTTATATCCCTGTTGATGCGGGGCTCGTGCGTTCCCAGTTGGCTATTGTCAAACCTTTTCACCTACCTGGTCCTGAGGACATTCACCCCGTTGCTCTAGAATACGGAGGGGAAGGCATCCCTTCAGTTCTGCTTAATTTTTATATACGTTCTCTAACATCAGGTGGAAAAACTTTACAGTTAACCTCCGCGACATGACGTCAGCAATTATCTTCCCATCAACCATATTTCAGTTTGTTCTAGAATGTTGGAAAGGATAGTAAAATGCCGCATGGTCGAATTCTCGTTATCGCGGAACCTTATGGGCAACTCTCAGCAAGGGTTTCTCAACAAACGTTTTTGCATGACATGCCAGCTAGAATTTCTTAACCATGTGACAGAATCTACTGACGCCGGTGAGGCGATTATCATTGTACTGTTGGGCGTGGCGAGGGCATTCGATCGTGTGCCTCATAAGCGTCTTCTCAGAATAGCGTACTCTGGTTTACGTGATCCAATGCTTAGCTGGTTTTATTCATATCTTGCAGACCGCACACGAACAGTGAAAATAGGAACCAATAGCTCAACGTCCAGACCAGTCACTAGTGAGGTGATACAAACAAGTGTTTTGGGACCGTTACTCTTTCTCATATATATAAACGATATATATCAAGTTATCAAGCATGGCGAAATATTCCTAATCGCTGATGATGTCAAACTTGTTTACAGCTTTCCTCCTGGTACTCTAAATTCATGTTTGGAAATATACGGAAGGATTTCATGTCATTAGAAACTTGGATTCAAATGTGGATGGCGAAATTTTCAGCCAATGAATCCACTGTCGTTGTGCATGGTTGTCACGTACCAGATGACACTATAAAGCTGGACGGTCACAGCATATCATCCGCCAACTCAGTACATGACTTGGGTTTGCACTACTCAAACTTATCCAAGCAGAACATGTCTTTCCTAGGCGGACGATAGGTTACAGTAAACACTCATTCTTCCTAATTGCTGCACAATTACACCTTTATAAACTGTGTATACGACCCCAGTCTGAGTACTGCACGTTCATATATGGCCACTTGCGCAAGTCCGATAGGTTAACTCTGGAAAGCCTCCAACGTCCATTCGCGAAAAGTTATTGGGTTTTCCATCTCCTCCGAGCTACAGAGAATCCTGCCCGACGACTGCAATTGATCCTCTTTGGTCACGGCGACTCAAGCTTAATTTTGCACTCATGTATAATCTGGTCTATGGCGATAAATTCGCCGTCAGCTTCGCGACTCGCCTACAACACAGGTCAGGTATAACCTCAGAAACAAAGACGTCCACTTGGTAGTTCTTGAATCCCGAAAATAACCGCGTTCAAATTATTTACTAGTAAAATATCCTTATATTTGGAACAAAATCTCGTACGCAACTAGAGCCAACTAGAAAATACATCGATTCAAACTAAACTTAGAAACTTTCCTAACCGTGACCAACGTCATGTCCATTTTCAAACTCAACCTGTCTGAGGACATTATCTTTGAAAACGGACCTAATGGCCTCTGACGAAAAACCCTCTGTGTTGCGTAACGTTATGTCACTCACCCCTCGAACCGAACAAAACTACCGATTTCAGGACAGATGTTGTACTTCTAGACTTGCCAGCGAACAAGAAAACATGTCTATAGTCAACACGTATAGGTGTCAATATACATGTCCGTTAGCATTGACACAATCACCCTGGTACGTTCCTACTCTATATTTATCGGTAGCTTGTGTGTCTGTGTTGTAAACCACCATGCAAAGGCTGAACAAGCTAAAATTGTTTAAAAAACAAAAAGCGTAACCTGTTCGTCCCATGACAGCATAACAATCTTGAGTCGCAACTCTTCCTTTTTCTCCCCCTGATAGACCACACGGCAACCTCTCGGTATTGTCAAACTTTGTTCTCATTCTATATACCGGCAGTACAGAGATAAAGCACATTTAAATCCAGCAATAATCGTATACCAGAGAAAGCTCATTATCTATCTATTCTCGCGTTATTTGATAGCAGCTGTTCGCATATGGTATATATCTCATCAATTAACACAATGCTATTAACGTTACATAGAAGGTTATGCGAGACTATCATATGTTTCGTTGTTCGTCATAGCTCACATAGTCAGTTTCACGTTCTCCCGTTTATCGCGTGGTTCCGCTCTCCATTCTTGGTTTCACTGATATATCCCGCGGGAGAAAAAATTGCACCCCACTCGGCCACTCAAAATTCCGCAATGGTCGGGTATATCGTGAGCTCCTCAAAATTCTTTGGAATTTGAGCGAAGAATGACGTCCAGTCGAGAGGTCCATCTGTTCCCCGTAAAAGTTTATGCGTTTCCACCTCCCCTAACATTAGAAAGGTCTTTGCACATTTTCCCGGAACTGTCTACATGAAATAATGATAAAATTCTTCGCCAGAACATCCCATCTATCCTCCAAGTACTGTAACATGCAGGCCAGCCGCTTTTGCCCTGACTGTCCGTGGCACTTGTGGCCCGAATATGGAGCAATATGGAGGCACCAGGAAACGCAGTTCTTCCGAAGTAGGGGTTCGGACAGCAGTTGTTAAAAGAGAAACAATACAAACAAGCATGAGCCGAAGGCCCACTAAGCCATGCAAACGACTTACACGAACGCAAACCAAAACGGCGCCGACAACACAGCAGCACGCACGTTACACAACTTAAATTCAATTCGTGCGCGCTGGCTGGTTTCGGCTGCGTGTTACACTGACTTGGCACGACCTTGAACATTAGGTCAGTGATCACCGTTTGGGGTCCCGATTGATGTAACAAATAAACCATTTTATCGAATTATGTAAATCCCAAGTACTATCGTCTCAGAAGTATATAGCTCAAAGTTTCCTTCCTAAAATTGTTTTTCCCCTTCATATACTGTCTGTTTTGTTGCTCCATTACCAGAGCTGATTCATTGTACAATTTACAGATTCTGTGGTCAAACGTGTTTATGCCTAAAAATCTGTACGTCGGTCACGCTCTTTTGAGCGTGCTTCTTACAACCACGTCGAGAAATATACCATTCTTATTATTAATCAACAAAAGGGCGTTTTTCCGGTAAATTGAGGGTGCTTAATCCCTGTGAGAATACTGCCGTTAAGGTCTTTTGGATTTGGTGAGTCAATAAGCAGCAGACACTCTACACTAAACGTCTGTGTACTGTCAGCTGGAAGACTTGCAGAAACGAAACGTTCCTCAAACGTTAATGCTGAACGACGATGGGGAAATACACAGGAGTTGCAAACGGCATCATGTCGACCGTCGAGTTACACTCTGTAGTTGTTGGTGGTCTAGAGTAATCCACGGAGTAAAGCGTAATCGACAGCCTCATTAACGTTATTCCGAACGGCCTGGTTAGTGAGATCTTCTTCAATGTCTGAGGGAACGTCAGGAAGGTCATTGTAAAGACGCAAAATTTATGCGATAACTCGTCCATTCTCTATCAACACGACTTGACTGGTTACATGAATTTTCCAACAGACAAAAATGTTTGATTTGTAGCAGTCAAAACGGCAACGAAACTGGTCACCAATGAGCGGAAAACAAGCCCGAAGTAATAATTGGTTGTAGAGGAAGGTGAAAAGGTGTTAAATAACGGTAAAGAAAGTGTAGCGTTTTGTACACTAGTTTCTGCTTCATATTTTTCATTGTTCTTCATGCCTTTTTCATCTTCTTCAACCTCACATGTACACATGATATTTGAACGCGGTTAATCGATCCACAAAGTAATCAATAATTTTCAAAAGAGATTACACTTCCGTGTTCGCGAGTTCTGTTTTCTGTTCGCAATCACGGTCGGTGGCGTGGTGTACAAATCTTTGGGAGAGTTAGAATTCAGCGGAATCAACCGTTTAGTTCGGAAATTCTATTTATTTATTTATCTGTCTTTGGAATTATCTCGGTCGTGACATCGAGGCTATCTGGGGAACACACGATAAGTAGTATCAGTGAGAATCCTCATTTGGTGTAGTGCAACATCAAACCAACGTGCCCCCACGAATTATTGTGAGTTATTTGTTTTCCTTTTCATCAGATTCCGACTTCCTATTCACGCCTAAGTTTCCATAAACTGTTTGGATCCACTACATTGATTGGCGAGCCCGCTTATTTTTTCTTCCCAAATGCGATTCTATCCACTTCTTGTTACAATCGGCAATGCTTGACGACACCGCAGACATGAAAATTAAAACCGGGCACAGCGTTGCTTTAAAAATGCCTGAGTACAGCGCCCGAAACCCTCGATTGTTGTTCCATCAGATTGAGGCTGATTTTACCACCAGGCGGATAACATTAGAGAAAATACGACTTCAATACGTGGTATAATCACTTCCTTTTGATGTCGCAGCTGAAGTGGAAGACCTGTTGGAATCACTGCCAGGTGATTTCCCCTAAACCATTTTAATAGACACCATCATAAAACGCACTGGGAAGTCAGAATCAATACTCCTACATTATTTGTTCAATTCGGGCGAATTGGGTGATCGGCCTCCATCTCAACTGTTGCGTTACATGAGAGGTCTGTTAGGCTCGCGAAAGCTTGACGATGCCATTTTAAAACAGTTATGGGCCGAGAAACTGCAATCCGCGGTACAACACATTTTGGCTGCCATGGATGATGAGAGATCACTCTACAAATTAGCAGCCTTCGCGGACAAAGTAGCAGAGACTTTCTCTTCATAGCCAGTGTGTACTACGATCATGACCGTTCCCACGTCACCACCTTCAGTCCCGACAACTGAAACTTTTGATCGAGAAAATGTTCCACTGTATGGACAATATAGCTATACAGATTAACGAAATGAAGAAGCAACCACCCAGAAGCCGTACACGATCTAACTCTCGCACTCGACCAACGTGATGCTGGTACCACGAAAACTTTCGGGACAAAGCAAAGAAGTACACCCCGCCGTGCACATTCCGAACTCGCCACGCGTCACCGTCAAACCGGTAGGCCAGCCAGTAACGGCGACGACTGTTACTGGCCAAGCAGGTACTAATCGCCTATTTCTCATCAGGGACCGGTCGACCAGCTTGCGGTTTCATATCGATACCGGAGCCAAGCTCAGCGTCATTTCTCCGCAACCAAATAGTCGGCTCCAGTCAGGCCAGTACACCTCACAGGCCGCGAATCAAAGTCGCATCAAAGCTTTCGGGGAACGCTCATTCACAGTCGATCTTGGTTTCCGGCGATGGTTTAGTTGGACATTCCTGCATGTCGACGTCAAAAAGCCACTCATCGGTGTCAACCTCCTGCCACACTTTAACCTTCCCGTTGATGTCAAGAGGCGTAAGCTAATTGACAACACTACCGCCTCCACAGTAAATGGTGTTCAATCGACCAAAGCGTCAATCGGCATCCGACCCGCTATTCCACCAACACCGTCTTTTGCAGCACTGTTGAAGGATTTTTCTTCGTTAACTCGGCCGTGCTCACATACCGAGACGGTTAAGCACAGTGTGGAACATCACATTACAACACGCGGTCCTCCGGTTTTCGCCCGTCCACGCCGTTTACATGCAGATAAACTCAAAATAGACAAAGCTGAATTAGAACATGTGCTCCATTTGGGCGTAATTCGACCTTCGAACAGCTCTTGGGCAACACCGCTACACATGGTACCCAAACGTCTCCGGGTGATTGGCGACCGTGCGGTGATTACCGTGCTCTCAACAATTGCACAATCTCGCACAGCTACTCTATACCGCACATAGACGACTTTTCGTTAGGGCTCGCTGGCGCTACTATCTTATCTAAATTAGACCTTGTACGCGCCTATTATCACATCCCGGTCACGGAAGAAGATATTTCAAAGACAGTCATTACAACACCTTTCGGACTTTTTGAATTCACAAGGATGTCCTTCAGGCTCCGTAATGCGGCTCAAACATTTCAAAGATTCCTGTAAGAAGTATTACGCGGACTTCCCTTTTCGTACGTATATACTGATGATGTTTTGATCGCTAGCCGCTCAAACGAGGAACACTTTTCTCATATTCGTGCTGTTTTTGAACGTTTCGTGCAATATGATATTAAAATCAACATCGACAAGTGTGCCTTCGGAGTTTACTCGCTGGATTTCCTGGAACATCGCATAGACCAAACCGGCATCACACCTCTGCCAGGTAGAGTTGAGTCTATTTCGACTTTTACGACTCACTCAACGATGATACAACTACGACGATTTTTCGGCATGCTCAACTACTATAGACGCTTCACTCCCCATTGCACGGACATTGTAAAACCTCTAACTGACCTAGTTGACTCTAAACGCAAGTCAGTTGAATTGTCACCTGAAGCCAGAGCAGCTTCCTCGACAGCAAAGGGAGCCTTACGTCATACCACAAAAATGTGCTTTTTCACTCGCGATCCACACGCTCGTCTCATTCTCACCACAGATGCATCAAACGCTGCCGTCGGCGCAGTCCTGGAACAGGCTGTGAATGGTGAACAGCAACCCCTGGCCTTTTCCTCGCAAAAGTTGCAACCAGCACGGACTAAGCACAGCACATCTAGAAGTGAATTGCTGGGCATTAATTTGGCGATAAGTTATTTTCGGCATCTTTTGGAAGGTCGATATTTTGTTATGCAAACCGATCACAAGCCTTTAACACTTGCTTTTCATGCTAAACCTGATCGGTACTCTCCGCGCGAAATGAGACATTTGGACCACATCTCCCAATTCACCACGGACACCCGACACTTACGTGATGACGCCTTCTAAAAGATTGAATGTTAGAAGACTTTTCTCTCCTGAAGAACTCTGGACTAAATACTTCTTCCAACTACAGGAGAAGGTTCAAATGGGACATATCTTGCCACATTTACGGCATTTGGAATTATAAGGAGCACGTAAATCCGGAATGCTTACGACCATATGAATTCCAGGTATCCCAGTGTAAGACAGAAGTAGAATCAGAATGATGTTATTCAACTACCGTACTTCTGTGCCAAATTACCTTTTCGAACTGTCGCTGTTGTTGGTGTGCCTGCTTTCCAGCACTGTCGGCGTTATACAACACGGCTGGTACTTTATTCACCACGGCCTTCACATCGTGAGATTGTTCACAGACCGCTCTGGCAGACAGGAAAGATGCATGCTTCAGTAGTAACAACTTTTATTCAACACCGGAGGCATTGATTTCTGCAATTAATTGACCTTCTAACTGAATCTGTAGTTGATCACCGAATCTACACCTTACTGCTTAAGTTTGAAATAGAAGAGTAAACGTACGGATCTCTTGATGTTCTTTCTTTATAAAGTGTGGAATTTCGCTTTTTCCGCAGCTTCAGTGTTGACAGTGACTGGATAGCAGATGCTTCAGAAAGTCATTCGAAATTGAAAGAGACGAATCCGGAAACGCCAGGTTTCCAATAAAAGCACACGCATTCTTGTCAATGACCGTGAAGAAATGCGGCGTTTTTTCTCTCTTTTTCATATCTTTACTGATAATACACCAAATTTCTAAGCGTTCCAGGTAATCTTTGTTATTCTGTGAACTTGAGTGGATGTTCAGATTTTCCAAATTGCAGAAATTCATCATAAGAAATAGCCTGTCAGCGATGCCAGTTTTGAAGGTGAGAAATACACAACAGTAATATGAAAATCCACTTAACTCAAACCCAGAGCTGGTTTCTATGCGGCATTAATAACACAACAAACCAGCCAACAAAATCGTTATTCAATCAGTATTATAAAACATCAATAACGCACAATGTTTGGTCACATATTACAATCACTACACTTCTGTTATGGGAATGAATGTGGTAATTAACAAATAATGTTCTCGTCCGAATCGCCCATCGTGAGGCCGAATGTCGGCTAGGGTTTGGCCAAATATTCATAGTCAACCCTGTAATCACTGGGGCCGGTCAAGCATCAGGACGTTAACAGAAACAAGTCTTCATCATGCCTCTGAACCCGAATTTGAAGCAAGCGGACCGGTGAACGTGCATGCAACAGACACACTCAGCTAAGAGTGTTATTATAGAGATCCTCTGAAAAATACATTTCAGGTCGCTTCATATCCCCGTGCCAGTTGTGGTGAATGTCGTTGCATAACATTAGGTAACTATGCGCTGTTTACCTATCAATAGAACTATTCAGATCATCCGGCTGCGAAGGCGAGGCATGCTTATACTTAACATTCTCTAAGGTGACTGCGGGTTCTACGGTTTGCGCAACTTGCTAATTCATAAGTACGACAACCTCTGTGTCCTACATGTTGTGAATCATCCCGACACCATTTCTGTTTTGCCGTTTGCTTATACTGATACTGAGACACTTCGAATCCACAGAAGGACAGATTTCGACTCGCAAGCTTGATTCCTGGTGTCCAGCAATTAATCAGCCATTCACTGTTCATCCGGCATGTTATGATTCATCAGTATTATCACCCCACGTTCCTCCAATTGTTGGAACTGAGCCAACAAAATAAAACCCTGTCAGTTAGCACTATCGACAATCGATCGACAGTGAAAAGCCGGGTCTCAACGCATTGACTTCGTATATTATTACCGACCCTGGAAAATAGAGAATACAGAGACACGTCAAGCTAGCGAGGCACGGAGCGAGTTGTGATTTTAGCCCCGGGCCTGATGTTACAAAATGGGTAGCTTGACTAGAACGAAAGTAGGTACAAAACCAAAATCATCGAGAATGTACAATGAATGCGACTATCAAAATATTATTTAGTATAGTCGCCACAAGCCCGTTCAAATATGACTATAGTCGAATGTTGTTCTGAACAGTGCATGTACTCGTTCTATCAGTATGCTTTTTGAGGTTAAAGAACTTATGGATGTCACTCGTAAGTCCATTGTTAAATGGCCTTAGTTCTATAACCGTCTATTGGCATTAATCGGTTTCCGCCACCTACATTATGTGGATGTTAAACGTATGCATACTTACCGGGAGATCTAAGTGCAGTCTATGCGGTCTTATTAGTAACAGCGGAATCAGATCCGTCATCTAGGAAAGAATGTGTAGCAAGCAACTCAGTTCCAATCTATTTGATACGAACAAAACTAAGACCCACACTTGGAACACCATTTAGAGGGATTCACAGTCAAACCACTACCCTGCATACTCTAATACTAGCAGTTAAAATAAGTTAAAATAAGAGACACAGTGAGACCACTCTGGACCTTTACAGTCCTTGTGAAGTTAGAATTTCTTTCTCATTTATTTATTCTACACCTTGAAAGTAATTCTACTACATGTTTTTATCATCGATGCTAATGCGCCTGTGTGGGCAACACAGTTTCAGCCATTGCTATGGTATGTCCACTTTTGTAGGCTGTATCCTGAAATGTACATAATGTTTGCAAATGTTGTCAAAATGTCAGTGAGAGAAACGGTCTACATGCTAGTTGTAGCTTTTCTAACTTCACTGAAAAGTTCACTAACCTTATAACAGGCAGACTCCAACAAACGCAAGTCAGTATGTTAAGGGGACGAATCTATGCAAACTCCCAACATAACTGCATCCGAAATGCCAAAATGGACGACTGGTCACAGAAACACTCTTGGCCTTGAGGATTCTTGAAGGCGCTGAGATGGGTGTGTATCAATCCTGACGGCTACAACTGGACCATTGTTTTCTGAGCCTACAATAACCGAACTAGCGCAACTTAATCCTACAGCAACCAGTGAAACGGCCGTGCAAACGTAAGCGCTCTAATTTCGGTGTCAGCGGTTCACAACGAAGTTATTTGCGGCTAGTAACAAAGCGGGTATGGTAGAACTAGTGTTGGAAATGATCCAACAAAATACAACCCTGTCAGTTAGCA
>QNGE01005049.1:15021-41433 GCA_008508345.1 Paragonimus westermani | reverse complement strand
ATATATATATATATATATGATAACGGATCCTAGTGTTGATTTGAAACGTCACAATAAATCGTTCACCACTCAGTGCCTACCCTATTTTTGATTAATCTAAATATATATATATATATCCCAAATATTGCTGCACATATTCGAGTGCTGTGGGTTGAATTTCTAAATCATCCACTGCCCACTTTGAATCAAAGCGTACTGCTGGTGTAGCTAATTGTATTTTGCAAGGATTGCGAAGCATTAGATTCTGACATGAGCGCGCAAAACAGAATGGTCTGCAACATATAGACTGACAACCACCACCGTTCCGTGGATTGACAGTGACCTGAATCAATCTCCAAAACACACCGGTTCCATCGCCACACAAAGCTTGCACTTGGATTCACGATATGGAAGATGTTTTGGTAGACTGTTCGTAGTAGTCAGAGATCACTCACATGGTGACCTCAACTCTCCAAAGTCGCGAGCAAGGGATGTATCGGATTAATGTAGCTGGTGTCAATGTGTCTGAAAATCAACCACTATTAATGCAGTCGCTCAGCCATGTGCGTTGTTTTTTTTATCAGTAAGACCTTGCTTTTCAGACTATGGTCTGGTGCACTTATTGACCTCGAGGCACGGTGTGCCATGCAACAGAAGAGAGGGGGTGTGAATAGACCTGCAGCATTATCTGGTAATGGACGTCTGTCAGTGCAGACAGATGCGGATCATATAAGCAGGTAATCAAGCCAGCATCTATTGTTCTACCGTGTTCCATCGATCGTTGGTAACTTCAGAATATCCATGCGGGCTCATGAACACTTCATGTATTTGAATGAAATGATATGTATCATTTATTATAAACACTCGACGACCAACAAATATGCACAGGCATGTACCTCGAAATCACGCAACTTATTTTGCTCGGTTCTCATTGTTCAAATTCCCTCGATTTCCACTGTAGCAGACTGTTTCCAGATGCTCATTTCCCGTCAACTTGTGGCTACTCTCGCACTCCTGCTTGATTGTTCAATTTTTATCAGTTCATTGACGAGCTATTCATGTATCCTTCTGATTTCCCTCCATAATGCTTCGGCATCTTTATTGTGATTTTATTCAAAAATACCGGATAAATTGCAATCCTTTTTACCATATTTTATGACGCTTCTTTGTACTTGGAAGATGGACCGCTTTTTCCGACCGTCTGAATAAGCGCTAATCGAAATGTCGCGTTCGCTTCGTCCATTGGGTTATCCTAAACCGCCATCAGCGATTTAACAGTACATTGGTTACGAATTTTCAAGACATTGTTGAATTAGGATCTCTGTAACTATTCATTTGCGTGCATCCTTCGACTATAAAATGCACGGTCGACGGAAGACCAAACGAGTCCACATTGGAAAACCTATCGTATCTGATGATGTTGCGAGTGTCAGCGAGGCTAGCTCCGTCGATATATAGTTTCTGGAGGTTCTCGATCATTCACACGTGATTTGCTGAAGATGTTGCTGTTGATGAAACGTGCATTGCCCCCCAAAACGCAACCTCTAGTGTAGTGAACGGGCAGTCTTCCGTTACGCCCGCGACATTTTTTATCCTGATAGTCGCCTTCATTGGTGCCTTGGAAATTTCGAAAATGACGTGGCAAATAGATTGAACGATAATAACCACGGACATTTATATTTGGTTTCTTACTGTCATTGCAGAGCGAAGTAGTCCACAATGCACTGTGTCCATGTCATTGACGTCGAGATATGAGGAGGTTCTTGATATACTCACAAGTCAGTTTGACCGCGCACACTAGGTCGTTCAGTCTGTAACGCATGAACTGTTTGGTGCCGCTGATTTAGAAATTACTGAGTTGACTGATACCAGAGACTTAGTCACTCGATCGTGAGCGTGTTCAGTCCCTATCAGGTCAATCGGGGAGTTAGGTGGATGGACTAATTTGATCCGGTTGGTTGAACGAGTGCTCACAGGAAATATGCGCTGATGTAGCTGGTAGCATATTGACCTCTAAGAGAGGGTATGCCTTCGCCGATTTATTGGCCTTCCTTGGGAAAATGATATCCGTAGCTAGTAGTGAGTCCAGCCAACTGGTTAGGTTATCCGATCGGAAGCCCATCACTCCTAGCACACTAGATACGACTGACATCGAGATGTTCGGAGTCAATGATACCTGATGGCTATGAGATTGAACTAACCTGCCTGCTTGTTGTTCCCATTATAAAGATGACCACATTCTTATAGACTATGCACTTTGTTGCTAAATCGTTGGGACAACGTGGGAATACAGTCAGACTCAAAGAACAGTATTTTATTAGTTCAAAGTCTATCCACATGATCAAATCATGTGGTCTACATTAAGTATTCAAGATGTAGTTCTGGTGGGTCTCAAGGTTATCTGATGCGTGATAACTTGTCACCACGTGCACCCACGACAAATGAAAAGACTTGACAGTGTGGCGCGACTTATGCTAGTCCAGATGATGTCCTCCCGGTTTTGTACTTGTTCGGTTAGTGAGCCAAACCTAGGCCAGAGAGACGTATGCACTTGTGGATGATGGTTCGGATACCACCGTAGCAGACGGAAGAGTGCCTCGCAATTTCGACTTGCCTAAGAATATCTGTCGATCCTTAATTCAAACTCCGCGTGACACCCGTGTGATGTAATGTCGGCGAGTCGCACTAGAGATCTAATCTCTGGACAAGGCAAACGTTGTACGCTTCTGATGAATTACCGCTCGTGCATGTCATACCCAACGGAGTCGCAACAATGAACTCACCTAGCAAGAGTTGACTTTGCCAACATCTCAGAATGGTAGGAGTTCTCATTGGAGGCGATGTTTACGAGATTAGTCAACAAAGGGTAAAAGCCAGAACGGAACCACACGCTGTTCGAACAGTCCATGGTTGGAGTTCAAAGAATGCAGTTTGTGCAACCTGTGGAACGCTCAATTGTGTAATCCACGTGAATGTTTCGCTGGTATCGTTAGAGAATAGAAATCAGAGAATGTTTGAGTAGCAACCCGTTAGGCATGGAATACCGAAAAAATGGTTCCGCCAGTCGGGGATAACGGAACCTCAGTCAAGACGAAATCGTCTCTATCTTTTCCGGATGGTCACTACGAATTAGGAGTGCACTGCGGACAGTGTTGAAATCACTATCTGGCAATCGTGTGATATGTGAATGACGTCTTCAATCACCCAAGCGAGACTTACTAAAAGACACGACAATAAAATCAAAGTTTGCAGTCGTTATGTTCAACCATATCAGCAAAGGCTATGTAGAAAACGTTTCCGCTTCGGGGCATTGATCACGCCTGACCGTGGTATCCTCCGATAACTGAACCGAATAAGCCGGATAAGGTTCAAACAGTGTATGGTTGCGATGCCGCGTCTCAAGGAGTGTCTCTCAACCACGTTCTGTTGCGAGAGCCTGACCTGATCAATAACCTAGTTGGAGTGCTCCTTCGTCGTTGCAATCGTGCAATAGCTAACACGGCAGATATTGAGGAAGAGTGATAAATGAGCGTTACGCCTCTTGTGATGAAGGTCACCTTTTTTGGACCAATTTGCTGAAGTCGATTAAGTGAACTTTCATTCTTTCGTTGCCACCTTCTCACGGTTCTGTGCAAACACTGCGCTCCACTGGGTGAATGATAAACACGGACAGGATTTTATAGCCACAACACTGTCACCTATGTATGAGAATTTCTATAGGAATGATCAATTGTTATCGGTCGGAACGACCGAGAAAGCCATATTTGGCACTCGAGTATAGACTATACAGAACGGATTACTTAGACCTGGAAAGTTCTGAATATCAAACAGCCTTGGGTATGATTCGGAAAATGATAAACGACTGCTTCTAATTTCAAGTATATCCATCATATGCGTTTCATACTAGGAGAGGTGTACTGAAATAAGCTACTTCATTATATGTCCTTCTGGGAGTAGTTGCTCCAATGCTACTTTCCGATGGTGGGTTGCTGCAAGACCTTAGTAGTGGGGTGTTTGCTGAGACCGTTCAGCAGAGATGACCGATTGCCTTACCAGGATGAGATGGGAAACACCCCACCTGTTATATCAATTAGGGTGCCTGATTTTTTCCACCAAACATGTTTGATGCCACGAGTCGAAACTCTCTTTCGTTCGATGACGTATAACCGGTATGATATGTTGTCGCTAGTCCTAACATTGTCACATCGTCCAAGGGATTTTGTGAATGTTTGGTCATTCTGGATAACTCAAGAATAACCTTCTCCCGAAACAGTTACCATCGCAAGAACTAAACTCGAAACGGGACTCTTTTCAAGTTAATGGATGGGATCCTGGTGGACGAATTGTGAATGCATATCGATCGCGTATTCCTGTGAACAAACCCAGTGATAGTAATGCAATATTTCCGTAATATATCACCAAACCTCGTGATATTCTTTGCAAAACGGTTGAGACTGATACTTAAGTCTATAAATGTATAACTTTAGAGACATTAGCGACTTGATCTGGTCGATCCTACCGACCTAGCTCTGAGAGACGTTTCACATTCAACTTCATATTAGATCGACCACTGGCTTTGGGAACCGGTGTTTCTAGCGTCTTCGGAGAGCAGCTAGTCAAATTTATCATTTCCCACTGAACTGACAGATGACGACTGTGAAATCAAACACGCTTCTATTTTTGATACTGTTCATGTGGTGATTCACATTTTGAAACGTTTAGTGTCAAGATATTTCATTTGGTTGAAATTATTGAAAGAAGTGATGTGATTCACTCGCGTCCTTGGGTACATTCTCTGAATGAAGTCCAGAGACCAAGGATATCCAGTGGAGTCCGGGTTCTTGCGTGTGTCCTAAGTGGGCCGCGAAAGCAGTAAGTTGATCGTGTTTGTCCAGCAGAAATGTTTCTCAGCCAACCTGAACTACCCTAAGGATACGTCCGTTGAATAGACGTAGTCTGTTCCGGTTGTGTTCAGCACAGATGAACGGCTTATTGTGTACGGGAGAAGAAGTGGGTGTTAACATTGGCAGAGACGACACAAAGTCAGATATTTTACTGTCGTACGGCACGGTCAGTAAGCACACAGTAGAGTAGAGGCATCTCTATGTGAAAATAGCAGAGCATTCACCCACCACCGCCACCGCGTCAGCCAACCCGCTGGAGGTTGCGTGCATCAGGTCATATGACATCCACACAAGGCACCGGCCCCATCCACTACAAGTAGCGTGCTCCGGGCAAATCACCACGTTGGAATCTCACACACATTCTCAGTCACCTTCATATAAATGCATAAACGCCTGCCCCAATTTGCCGAGCAATTACTATTAAACGCTTGAAGCCACTGTCATGAGTGTTGAAGGAAATGTCTATTAATTTTGCACTACTCCGGTGGTGCCCGTGAATATTTTCATCCTTGGACAGGTTGCTCTCCATATACTTTGTAATCTGCATTTCTGAAGTAGACACTCGACTGGATGCAGAGAGATCTGTTCGAATAATCATCATGCAATACAACACTAGCATCTTGCCTCGCCGAAATCTGAACAGACAAACAGTGCAACTGAATGTTCAGTTACACAGTTGTTGATTACTCTGGAGTTACAAAATGAGTATCTCTTCAGCTTATCAATAACGGTTGAAACCGGAACTATTTGTTGTTTACAGACTCGCTGCTAAGCTATGCGGGGAGAAAGACGACGAGATATTGAGTGTTAGAAGCTCCAGTGGGCGTAAATTTTCATAATATATTCTGAAATGGGGTAATTGACATATGCGTGATGTTGCATCATACTCTGAAGTACCCGATTAAACGACGCAGATCCAATTCTAACAACTGTCTCCTCCATTCAAGTTCATTTGAGGGGAAGCAGTTTTCCGTCCATATTTTGTAAATTCTTGTCATGAATGATTGTGTTGGAATCATACAACAAATCTCAAGGATCATAAACACTTGCTTATGTTTGAACTTTCCGCCAAACTGTCGAGGGTAACATCAGTCTATGATCCATAGCAAGGACTGCAGTTGTTAGAGCACAAAATCTCAAGAGCCTCGTATAGAATTGTCACGAGAACATTGCACGAAACTGTGTTTTGCAAAATGGTTTGAAATGGTTTCTTTTGTGAATGAAGTCAAACGGCGAGTTAATTGTCTTAATTAGTATCATGATAGCTAAAATGGCATCATAAGCATTATGGATCGGCGCAGTTCGGTTCAGTTCAAAGCAATGTTAGCAATGTTAGGAAACCGGCAGGAATTTTACCCACCAGTCGTGGTCCTTGCGTGTCGTGTGAAATATTGCACTTATAAGAACTGTTGCATTCACCCTGTGGTTCAGTTAAAGGTGGATTGTGTCTTTGAAATAGTTACCTTTGTAGGTGTGCATTAAAACAGGCAAAAGTTTATCAGTTCCATTTTAGGCAAATAGCCCGTTTCGCATCAAGCTGCTGACACTCTTGCATTGCGTTTAACTCCAGGCAAATAACCATTCAACTAGTTGACATACGAAGTCAGAACACTCCTCAAGAAAGGCCGATAGTATGGTTCATGCTTGCCGGCGTAGCTGTGCTTTACTCAAAAGTGGTTCGTATCCAACACCCGAGCCGCATTATTCGACTGGACAAGTCTGTATAAANTTCAAGTTCATTTGAGGGGAAGCAGTTTTCCGTCCATATTTTGTAAATTCTTGTCATGAATGATTGTGTTGGAATCATACAACAAATCTCAAGGATCATAAACACTTGCTTATGTTTGAACTTTCCGCCAAACTGTCGAGGGTAACATCAGTCTATGATCCATAGCAAGGACTGCAGTTGTTAGAGCACAAAATCTCAAGAGCCCCGTATAGAATTGTCACGAGAACATTGCACGAAACTGTGTTTTGCAAAATGGCTTGAAATGGTTTCTTTTGTGAATGAAGTCAGACGGCGAGTTAATTGTCTTAATTAGTATCATGATAGCTAAAATGGCATCATAAGCATTATGGATCGGCGCAGTTCGGTTCAGTTCAAAGCAATGTTAGCAATGTTAGGAAACCGGCAGGAATTTTACCCACCAGTCGTGGTCCTTGCGTGTCGTGTGAAATATTGCACTTATAAGAACTGTTGCATTCACCCTGTGGTTCAGTTAAAGGTGGATTGTGTCTTTGAAATAGTTACCTTTGTAGGTGTGCATTAAAACAGGCAAACGTTTATCAGTTCCATTTCAGGCAAATAGCCCGTTTCGCATCAAGCTGCTGACACTCTTGCATTGCGTTTAACTCCAGGCTAATAACCATTCAACTAGTTGACATACGAAGTCAGAACACTTCTCAAGAAAGGCCGATAGTATGGTTCATGCTTGCCGGCGTAGCTGTGCTTTACTCAAAAGTGGTTCGTATCCAACACCCGAGCCGCATTATTCGACTGGACAAGTCTGTATAAACCAATAATTCACGGAAAAACTCGTTAAAAGTTTTGACTTACGGTTGTGTTTGTCACATCGGCATCAGGAAAGCCTAATGCACTAACTCTTCACGCTAATTTACTTGGTTGTCTGCCACACTTTGACGGATTCTAATTCGTCCGATTATCCAGAACTTGGACAATTCAGCTCATGCCTGCGATAAATTTAATTCATAAAGGCTGTCAACAACTTGGTGGTGATACGGATTGACTACTCTTCAGCTGCGTTGGTGGATTCTAAGGTGAACTGACCGAGAAATTTTGCTAGGGTAACCAATCAGCCAAATCATTTGGTAGGTTATATATACTAAAGAGAGTTGGATGGATGAGCGTGTCCACCTGCAAAATTTCCAAGATCTTGTGTAGCCTTGCTGCTCAGCTGCCAGAGCGCCTTCCATATTTGTGTATGATGTTCTCATCGCTCGGACGGATCCATTCACTTCCCAAAATTTCCGGTCTCCAATCAGCCGAATCACGAAATCTACCACACTACCTATATGACACATGCGTGACAAATCTCAGAATGAAGCTCACTGTTACAGGCTCTCTTGGATTAGGGCTAAATCTTTCGTTCTTTGAGGTATTCTGAAATACAGCGAAGAAAAAATAGGGTTGTTCCTGATGGATAGCTAACACGGAGGCAGAAATTGCGTTAACTTGTTAGGTTGTCACAACAAACGGACGAGTCGTCGTGATTAGACAACCAAGAATACGACGACAATATAGTTTCTCTAAGCTTCTCGTAGCTCTGGGATAGAGATGCACGACGCCTGATTTTGCGATCTCTGTAAACAGTGAACAGCAGGAAACTACCGAGTGCTGCCCAAGATAATAGCTTATTCTACAAACTCGTTGAATGAAAAATGTGCCCGCATATCTGACGGAGACCTGATCATATTATTCACATATCGTGATCTTCAATCATTGAGCACTGACTCACTTGCTCAAACATGTCCATCGCATTTACTCCACTTGTCCGATCGAAAACGTCCAGTGTTTCCATGCGTTCACTTCAACCCTTCGTCGCTTCCATTCGTGCGCTTTCAATATGCCACATGAATACGACAATCGTCATAATTCCGCGTACGTTGCCTCACGTGGTCTATCCACGACTTTGTATGGCGGCAAAAGTACTGCTGGTCCATGCCAGAAAGCACGTCACCAAGTCTGGACAGTTAAAAGTGGGCCACATGGGCAGCCCCTGCGCACTTAATCCATGATTTCAGATGAGTATTGCCCAACACGAAACCATTTTGCGGGTGTCACGGGATGAGTTGTTAATTGAGATCATTGCGTTCGGTGGGTACATCAAGCCGCAGACTCAAAGGCATTGTCATGGCGATAACAAGAACAACACACATATCTTAGCGACTGCATTGAAAGCGCTTGTTTTTCTGTCATATTGATGCTAGTTGGATTATTCTGCGTATACACCTTGCTGGAGACTTCGGAGAGTTTATTTCACCATGGAAGTGATCTCTCACCATCACTAACAATCAACCAGTACTTCCTTCGTATCACTAATTCAGGTGCGACGTTTGTGTGGTGCTTAAACTCATGTGTTTCATTCCACACAGCGCGGAAGCACGTGATATTATTAAACGGAGAGAACTAAACTTACAGGCAAACTGACTACATGACATAGAAAAAACTGCATCCTCATTAGCAGCTTTCTTGACATTTTGGGAACTCATGCGGTACTCAGCTCACAGGCTGTCATTCCTTGTGATGTCACCTCAGTGTTTTAAGTTCATCCAAGTTTTGATGGGACAACCTGATTCAGGAGTAACAAACCACATGACGAAAGCCGGAATGGTAATGTGAGCAATGAGCTGGATAACTGTTCGTGTATTAGTGTGCTACTTTTCACTGGCATGTGCTGCAAAAACGGTGGGAAGACCATTATGCCTTAAACGAACGAATGAAAGCACACAATCTTGGTGGGTTTTGGGATGCATTATATAGTGTGGTTCGAAATACGCTTCAAGCCACCGGTGACAGTGCGGGTGGTTATGAAATGGTTTCACTGTTGTTTTAATGAATCCAACTAATAAAACATCAGATTACATGCAGTGGCTAAACTTGCGTGCGTGCAAATCGAATTCAATGGATATTTTCTACTTGAAAACCTGAGACAAGATTTGTCACTTACATCAAGTGAAATCTCGTTCACTCAAAACGCAACATAATTAGTCACGGCAAGGTGATTACTTTTTGTGTGGTACGGTCGGCGTGTGTCCCACAGTAGTGAGTTCTAATTAGCTGACCACTATTTGCGATGCGAGTACCGAATAAAAATGGGACTGGCCATACATCGTACGGTGGATGACGGGCACTGTCATTTTGAAGGCAATGCATCACAAAAGACAGTTCATTGAGGGGTGGATGTGGGTAAGCTTCATTACTGATCATTACTTAGCAGAAAGGGGGGGGTTAGTACTTGTGGTCTCTTAGATGAGATGCTTGTATAAGAGAATACTGAATGATTGTCTGTGGTTCCCGCCCAAACGCTTCGATATACTGCTGAAAATAGTCATGTAAGCCTGAACCCATCAAATGAGAAGTAGAACTTGGACAAGATGGCTTAAGTAGTCAGAGTTTGCATTCGTGTCTGTGTGTCTAAGTTAGATTGGCTCACTTAAGCGCCTAACAGTGCAGGATAACGCGTGTGTTCTACTTGACAGTTTGAGCGCAGACGTGCCGCATGATGTGGTTCAAGCGGCCCAGTGTGTTTTGGTGACCTTTCGCCTCAGTGAACAGACAATATAAATACGACTACAGATGATAACGTGGATCAGCAACCGTGTCGGTCGGGTCAGTAACGAGCTGCAAGGTTATACGTGTGAACAGATTGAGATCCCAATTGCCCTTGGGTTTGATGATCAATGATGCGAGCACTCACTGTCATATTGGCACTCATATTACAAGAGACAGTTGGTGAGTTGAGAATAGTATTATGGTATACTGCTGCTTAATGTGCATATTTGAAACGCAACTAATTGCATGCGATTGGACTTTAAACAGACGAGTTTTTCCAAACAAAGTGATATACACCACCACAACAACGGTCAGAGTGAATAAGGTAACTGCGAAAAGTCCGTTTTGTTCAAGTGTTTTTGAGTAGGCATTTATATAGCGTTGGTTGTTGATGGGTTGGATCGGCCTGTGATATTCACAACGAAGAATTATGCAGTCGAAAATTACTAACCCAAGACGTCGCAACTTGTAGGCTGACGCACACACAATATTTCATTTTCGTCTGTAAACCGACTAACATAGGTTGCCTCAAAAACGTGAACAATCTTCAGGGTAACAGCCACTAGTTGGGAGGGTCAACGAATTGCTGTACACCAGAGTTTTGAATATCACATTTATGATAATTGCCATCGAGTCCAAAGAGTGAATATTACAAAAAAGTATACTTGGACAAATATAAAACAATATTCGGCGTGATAATAGAGACTCATAATGCACTTGAACCATTTAGTTTCACTTATGAGTGATGTGTGATTTCACGTGACATTGAGGCCGTTTCTTAATTTAACTAAATTATTGTACCGCACCGTTGTCAATATAGCAGACAAACAGCTCAACACCAGATTGATGCATTCTTGGCACTTTGCTTAGCTGATGTAAACATGTTCGATCTCATGGTTCTTAGGCAGGGTGGTCGAGTTTTTGAATGCTATAACCACATTATTCACAAATATATTTTTAGGACATCGTGCAACGGTTGTCCAAATTTAAACACTAAGTGTAGAGGAACCGCCTGTCAACATTCCTTCAAGTACACGACGTACAGCCGCTTCTCCTTGAAGAATCCAACAGCAAGTTCGAAGTTCAGGAAGAAATGGGAACTTACGGGCGTGCCATTAGTCCTATGATAATACGGTATCATCGGATCTGTAACAAAATACTTACCGGGTAGTATCGCAGTGTGCTTAGCTTCAAAGCACACTGGTGTCCACTGCAATCCGTCATTGCGTTTATTACTATCCTACGACAGGATCGGTGTGAACCAGTTGCTTCGGTGCTCGATGGGCAACAAGATGCCAGATCAAGTTCTCGTTGTACTTCGCAATTTGAACAGAGAGGACGATAGTAGGAAGAAAGGGATTATTCTGAATATGCGGAAAACCGGAAAGTAACCGTGCCGTTGATACTCGTCAACAGCTAGGACAAATTGCATGACAGTATGTGGAAAGTAATTGGCACCAGCTCATAATTTTTGTCCATGACATGTATTTGCAACTCAGGTTTAAGATCAACTCGTCACTGCGGCAAACAGTTAAGGAAATGGAGAATTCGCATTAATGTCAGAATAGAATGAGCCCCTTTCCAACACATGACATGACTGGAGGCATCAAAAATTTGGTGAAGAGCCATTCTGTTTGGTTACACGGAAAGTTCCCCAAATAGATCATACATTTTGAAGAACATCCTAAGGGATATCGCATCCGTTTACGCGTCCCAGCTAACGAATTTACTAGCACAGATAAACGTGTAAAATATTCCTGCAGAATTTGTGAAAAGTGTGATAGATCAAAGTCCCGAATTCAAAACGGAATAACGTATTGAAAGCAGAAAGGTGGATTTATAAGGGTGTCCCTGAATCCTAGAAGCGAAAGTTGGAAAACGTTCCAAATTTCGAACAGAATGAGAGAGATATCGAGTAGTGGTATGATTAGATTGTGTGTAATATAAATATTGATTGAGTGCCTCGGGGTATTGGTTGTTTGTTGACTGAATCTATGCTGAACAGATGAGGGTGATCGCGCTGTCTTCAAGCCTCAGTAAAAGTAAGGTAAGATGATTATATAAATAACGTGCTTGTTGGCAGTTTTGAATTCAGAACCGAATAACGTATTGGTAGGTAGCGTGGTTAATCTTGGTTGTAAAGCTGGTGATTACGAGACATATAGACTCTGCATGGGTTGCAATCACCGGTAGACACTGCATGTCAAGGAGAGGTAACTGCTCTACAGGGTGGTCCCTGAATCCTCGTAGCTCATGTGGGAAAACGTTTGCCACTTTTGGGCAGATTGGGTAGGATGTTGATTAGTCAACCAGCGGGGCTACAGTGATCCCGTATCAAATCAAGTGATCCGCACAAAGCTGAGCGTTCATCGCTGAGGATGTTAACCACAAGTACAACAACTGGCTATAAATGGCCAACCGCCACGATAAAATGAACTCCACCACTGTTCCATCGTTTACTATGGACTGACATTGTCTACAGCTGCCGACCACGTGACTAGCCCAATTCTACTTCCGAGACGCCGTCTGGGCGGACGGAACATAGGGTGCTTGAATTCAACCCCTGAGTGATTGCGTTCACCCTACCTCCATTCTATAGACGTTCATATCTGTACATAATAAACAGTGCCTTTCTGGGTTATACGCGTTAGGTAAAATTTCAACTCCGTTTTGAATTGTGGCCTAAAACGCATTAATCCAAGAACAAATTCATGGTGATCATGAATGAACGAACGCAGAGATGGATAAACAGCCGCTCCGCTCGAGTTTATTATAAAATATGTAAAACAATGTTAACAACCATCTTATTATGTTTGGTGACGTAGACATTGTACCACTGGGGTCTGAGGATTAATATACTGCATCTCTGTTATTCAGATGAAATACACTCGTGCGTTCATCTTTCGGAAACTAGATTACACTTTATTTCCCTACAGCCAGCTCTACACCCGACGCAAAATGGTTGCGGGTTCTTCTGAAACTGGATTATGATTCTGATTTGGGTGGCGAAGTGTTTCAAAGGATTCGAGAGAGTGGAGATGTTTACAGTTACTTGAATGACACTGCGTGCGCCGGAGTAAGCAATAATGCTGGGTAAAATTTTGAACTTGAAATACGCCATGTACTTGTCACAGTGCTTCCACGACAAATTTACCAGTTTTTCGGATGATACATTCAACGTTGGCTAAACCTTATTCGATTTTCCCGCTGTGTGTGTGTGTGTGTGCAAAAAGTAGTCCGCCACGTGCTTCTAGTTATTTCAAACTAAGTTAGCAATAATATTCAGAGTCTGTGCTGACGGACATTGACTGATATTACACTACGTGAAACAGCTTTGGTAGGATACAGACTTAATACATAATTGAATGTTGACATTACATCTTTGTTGCCACCTTCAATCCCGAAAATGTTTTGAAAGATGTGAACCATGAGACTTTGCTCCGTTTTCATCAACAATTGTGGTATAATTTCACCCACCTTGGTGTATCATATTACACATAGCCTGTCGTGCTTCGGAGTAACGTCAAACTGTGTGCTGATGTAAGCTTTTCCAGTATGGCTGAAATGAAAATGGATGCTATGATGTTTGGGAGCAGCAGGTATAAAATACGTCATTTGACAACCGGATACGAATGAAGCAAAACACTGGAGTGTCATGCGCTATAATGAGAATGCCTACGGTGCCATTGATATGTACCAAATACTGCTCCGAATCAAATGAGGCACAGTTCAAAACATGTAGTTTACAGTGTTCTCGACGCACATCCTCCAGTCGATTTTGCACGGCTGGGTTTCGTCCTTGTTTGGGCTCAGCCGGTAGAGGTAGTTTGACTGGGAACCAAAAGTTTGTTACCCTCCGTCATTCAGACTAAATTTCATTTCTCTCTGCCACTGGTTGTGCGAGCATTGCTGTCACGGTAATCGTGGTCGTGCAAACTGACAATCCGAGTTGAATTGTGTCCATCCGTATGAACGACACGAAGAGCAAGTTATGACTCAACTACATTCACTTCACTCATGACACGTAATAAGGGGAACAATAGTCACTCTAATCCGTTGCAACGCGTACCATGTAATTTGCATAGAGCGTATCAGACCCGAAACGTACAAAATGTTCCTAGTGTTACTGGATCCACTTGCCTAAAAGTTGGATAGCTTTAACAACTGAATCTGATGCCTATCACTCGATGTGAGATAAATTTCGACGATTCAGTTATGTGTACGTAGAGTGGTTTCAAGCAAGCATATGATGGAGTTGAAATTTCACATGGAACATGATAATGAGGCAGAATACGTTAGTGTACGTATTTCAGTCGGTCCGTTAATCACCATATGACATCCAACCAATGGGTTGCCCGATTCTGTCTCATCCTTGACCACCAGTAGGACATTTGAGTGAAACTCAAGTAATTCCTAAAATATTGCCTTTTTTTCATCCAAGTATTCGACTGTGCGTATTCACTGGCATTCTGGTCACTATGATTGCAACAATTAACTCCCACACACTGCGTGCACAGTGTCGTATTCTCTTTGTTATCCTTCCGTTGTCGCACCCTCCATTTCGTAGGTACTTCTCCCTAGACTCCATTGTTCCTACTGCCTATTGGAACGGTTCCAATTTGTTGACGAAATAGGCGGAGCTGTTTTGTTGCTGAAGGCCCACGTTCGGTATTCAGATCACACAGAACTGAACTCGGATCTTTACTCATATGATGAGGGTATGTTCCTGTTGAACCGAAAGGTTTCGGGGGATCGATGCATCTCTGCTCTGGATGATTTTGATGAGCCAGTTACCGCGCGTACGTTACTCTCTGATAATTCAATCTAAATATATTCACGTCGTTCCCTCGTTATATTCCACAGTTTTTTCACTTAATCTCGGGAACCATTATGAAATTTGACTGCGATGCACCTGAAATTGTTTCTCTGTTCTCACCCTTTCTTTTCCAGCGCACGAATCGTTCGAAATTTCGCATGACGGATCTTTGACGTTATTTGTGCGTACGTTTTGTCTCTTTTCATGCCACAAACTCCTCTATCATTCTTACCTGAGAAACTTTTTCCCGGGGAAAGTGTCACGCAGTGTACCGGGTATATCAATTCTGCACAAGTTCATAGTCTTCACAGGTGTCCTCCCCTATCACTACGCGCCCTCTGAGATGAAGCAACCTATGTCATGCCAGTATTTCTCATTTTTATTGTTAAGAATTAGTTGTCGCGTGCTTTTTGCATAATCGGAATTTCACGTTTTCAAGGTAAACTAGCGATTTGTTTTTCCACGTCTTTGGTTTTGTGTAGGACGTATTTCTCTTGATTGTTGTGATGGTGTGAACACCATCCTGTCCGACAATCGCCTTGTAGGCGTGCCTTTGAGGCCCATTCTAGATATGTGCAACTCGCCTTATCATGCTTTGGCTAAATGGCTTGCCGGTCTGCTCGAACCCATCAGGTTGGAACTGGCAAAACACCACTTCCGGGATACGTTTCACTTCATTGACGCAACCCAAGACCTGAACGTAAACAACCAAAGAATGTTCTCACTCGAACGTGCCTCTAAAAGAGACAATTGACTACTTATGCGATTACATCGAGCGTAAAAACAAACACGTGGGCGTCTCAAAGAATGAACAAAGAGAACTGTTGGTGCTGTGTACAAGTAACGTTCAGTTTTTGTTCAACAATGAGACCTACCAACAGAGAGATGGAGTGGCAATGGGCTCGCATATATGTCCTCTGCTAGCTGACGTTTTCATGAGTAAACTAGAGACTAACCAATTGGGTGCAGTCTTCGAACAGTTTGCATTTTGCAAACGATATGTTGATGATATTTTTTGCGTCACCAGCGAGAATGCTAACATGGACAGAGTTATGGCAGCTTTCAACTCCGCTCATAGCAGTGTTAAATTCGCCAAGGAGTCAGAGAAGAATGGCGAAATAATTTTTTTGGATGTTGGTATAGTAAGAAGGGAAGATGGTTCAATCCGACGAACGGTTTACAGAAAACAGACCTGGAGAATTATACGGTGGGACTAATTTTTCACGTCTTCATCGATAAGCTTAGCGTACTCTGGATGATTTCAACTTAATATAACACGGGAAGCCACCACAATCATTCTGTTTGCTAGTTTCATTCCGACGAAAACGCTTCAAGTAGACGTGGTCACCTATTCATAACGTACCATTAATTTTTGTCAAATCCGCACCAACATTCGCAGAAAACTGATGAGTGCCACTCTTTTTTTCAAACAAGAAATCACATACTGTGCGGTACTAAGAGATGACATCCTGGAAGATGCGATCAGTGACGAACAAATTTTAAACGATACCGTTCTGGCTGAAATCATTGAAGACGAGGTAAATGCTTTAAAATACTCGGGCTTGTAGCAAAGTATCAAGATCATTATTATGCTGATTACGATGTGCATGGTTTCTTTTACAATCAAGATTGTTTTCACCCAGTTTTGAGTTGTTTCTGACTAGCACGTCATTTTCGTACTAATAAAACAATGCTATTCTTATATGGGACTCTGTTTATGAAGTCAAATATGGGAATCTACCGAAATCAAAATTCATATTGCTCACACACTTCCGAAGGAAAACGGGGCGTGTGTGCTAAGGAGCTTCTCGTAGACCTTCCATAACTTTCATTTCTTGCATGTAGACGTATGACAGATGCGAACGCTCTCCTTACTGCAAAATGCTAGCAGGTGATCATTGATTTGTGTATACAGTACAAACAGTTGACATTTTCTTTCTTGTAGCTACGTGACGAGTTGGGAGGAATGTTTTCCGTTGGTGCTGTAACAGTTTTACAGGCGTTTTCGTCCAACGAAGAGGTGATTGGAGAATTCCAAATGCCATTGCTTCTAGGATTGATCGATAATGATATGGACTATCCTGAAGTATGGTACACCAGACTCATTGCGGTTGTAAAAATGATTCATCCAATGAGGCCTTGTGAACGAAATTTTTTGCTGCCACTTTGGGAAGACGTAGGTGAGAACGATTTCACTTGGATATGCTTGCTGGCGCAAGTTTGACATAAACTGTTCTCTTGTTTATTTGCACAAAGCAAACGATGAGTGACGAGGCTATTCACTAAGATCGTTGAAACTTAGCTTCTCATCAAAGAATTTAGAAAGTGTCGAACTTATCTTGTCGTTCAGTGCTATTTTACCCTAATGTGCAAGTGCACTGATTAGTACTCATTCATAAAACTAGGTGCTCAATCGTGTACCAATCAAGGAAGGTTATACTCAACTTGTGTATAATGACGTCCGAGTAGTGTTCAATGTAATCATCGGCATGCATATGAGTGGTGATTAGATTCCAACGAAAGTTGCAGACGAACATACAATTGATAATTAGAACACCACCGAATATTCAGAATAATAAAACATTTAACAAATCAGCTTCCTCTCGGTTCGTTAAATTAGATTTCATATGTTTATTCCACCCTTCAGCCATACCAGATAGTGTTGGTGAGTTCCTGGTTAATTCACGTTAGTCATTCTTCAACACTAACATTGCAAATATATCTGCAAGGATTGTAACTCCAGATAATTTCAGCGATAGAAATACACCGTAAATCGTAAATACAGAACCATATATAATTTACATTCGGTCGCTGAAAATTAACGGGAAATAACTGACAGCCACGAACTATTTAGAGCGTATCACTTATACACTAACGTTGGTAAGATGAAAGTCAGTAGCTCCTAACGGAGTCCTCCATACCTTCACCTAGTTAATCGATATGCAAGCTTCTTGCCAACATCGAAATAAATGGTTGTTCTACAAATTTGATTCCGAGTTGGAGCAGACGTGGTTCTTAGACCAGAGACGAATGAAAGCCATATCACGAAACTGGTAGTAAACTTGGTTGACTGCTTAGAAACATGATGGTGCAGGACGGTGCATGAAGTGCAGTTCTGTAGATCTCGATAGCTGTATGCTTTCTATGCGATGATAATTTCCATCGGTCGTTGAAAAGAGGAAAACCATAACACAAGCAGATGTTGCGCACCATATGTTACCTAATCCTGAATTTCACTATATTGAAAACGCTTGTCTCTTATTTCTACCAGCCTTCAAAATGCAACTGAATATGGTTCGTCAACCTACCGGAATTAACCCATGCATTGTGGTAAGCGGTAAATGTGTGAAATTGATGGAATATTTGTTCGCCGTCCTCCTACTTCCAGTTTCATGCAGTTTAAGCGATGTTCGAATCAGTTAAGGCTTATTTTCGGGGAAATCCACCAAATGTGTCACAAACAGTGTTCACTGTTGACACGAGATTCAAGGACTTTGTGTAACGCAACGTTTCCGTGGACTTAAACCACTGTGTAATATGTGAACGTCATAATGATATTTCCGTCTGGTGAGTAGGTTCATTGCATTCCAAAGACCAGAAATGAAACTCGAAAGTATACTCCCTACTTCCATAAGATGTTTAAAGTTGTGGCACCCACAAACTTCAGAGTTTTCACGACAACAACCACATAGCTCGAAGAAAACACGTTAAATTTCAGGGAATATTTCTGGGAGACCGCCAATCATTGCTAGGCATTTTGAATCAGGAATCGAATTTAATTCAATAATTTGAAGTGAACTCCGCTGTGTTTCTGGAAACGAATCCCACCATATATCGGACTGAATAAGCATAGTAGGATGACACGAATTATTTTAGTAGGTTGATGTAACAAATATATATACACCCCGCAGATTGGTGCACAAATAGATCATTTAGCAGATCATTCATATTTGCACGTTGGCACGAAAGTTTGTTCTCATCCATCTGAGGACACAGAATATTTGGTATTCACATTTGGACACGAACGCCAAACTGTGACAGACCTCTCGTCGAATCTTGATTACAAGAGTATACTTCATCAAGCCCACGTGCAATTCGAATACTTGTCATTATATCTTGAGTTTTGCCGAGATGCTCATGATTCGGTTGTGTTGATCAAACAATGAGCACAAACTAAATGAAGGAGAACAGTGCTCAGATGATTCGATCGCACCATGAGCAAACGCCGTGATCATCTCGTTAAATCCAGTTGACCACCCATGATAAAACTTGAATATCGGACTCAACATTATGGTCTGCATAAAACCAAATAGTCATGAACACAAATTTCCAAATGTGATGCAACCCGAAAATTTCACCTGTACCCAAGTGACATCAGAGTACACATGATTTCCTGTTCACCAGTTCCACCAGAAACACACGTAGCTGCTTACGAATTATCTTCATTTATGTTTCAAAATCTGCAGTTCGCGCAGCTGCTTTCCAACGCGCGCGACGCCGGTGACCGTGACGGTGATCCGGATCACAAGTGCGTTGTTCTCGGTCACACAGCAGACGAGATCAGCGTGTCGCACGTGGAGTTGCAAGTGATTGTTTCAAAACATTTACTACGCGGACTTGACGACAGTGATTTGGCCGTGAGGGAATACTTCACTACCGCCAACAACCGTAACGACATGGTTGTTTCTCTCACTACTAGCAGGCCTTCGTACGGTACGTGGTTAAGCATGATTCATGTGCTAACACAACATAAGTAATAATGATTTTGTAGCGTGCAGTGACACCATCAACAGATCGAAACCACGTTGATAATGCTCTGGAATGTTTACACAGCCTACGTTTGAACGATCAGATTATTACCTATATTCTCGCAGTCGGTTCCGAGTGTGATAAATTCCATAACCTGTCTATCGATCTATCAATTCAGCCCTGAATTATGTGGTTCCCTTTCAGTACTTCGGTACGACTCGCATGACTGGGACAGTTTTGGTAAGCCAGGCCTGTTTTTCACCTCTATAGTTCGAGTTACTTTGGTGATATATTCCATGAATTGCAATCGGGATGCAGGTTAAGGCAAATTACAGAGTGTCTGTATTCTGAAGATATGTACTGAACGAGCGTGAGTCATACGACGCACGTTCTCGCAAATGGTGCTTATCCAACGCTTAGACCGAAGGATTTTGCTTTAAAACAGGTAATTTTTAACCCGATTTTCCTAATGAGGTTTTAATTCATGACTCATATACGGAAGCGTAATATGGTATACCTTCTCTTTTAAACAGTCGTTGTTGTTGAGACGTGGATAAGAACGAGTTTACCGTCGGCTGATATTGATACCAATGAGTCTGCACAGCTTGAATATTGTTCACACGTAAGTGCGTACATAAACAACGAACTTGCTACCGTATTTATCATATCAACAGAGAGCCTCTGCTTCCACGCAAATACTCACAGTGTTGTTCTGCTCAAGTGGGCGAGTATTTTGCATTCCATTTCAAACTACAAGGCAATTCATAGTGTTGTGTCCGCAAANTCGGGCACACCGTGGTCTGGATTACATTCAAATCCAACAGTTCTGATGAACATTCATCAGCAGTGAGCAGTGCAAACGTGAAATTTTCTTGCTTTCCTGACCAATGATATATGACGAAGTTTCGTAATACTGACGATTTTGCCTTTAGCAAACATTGTCTGATTTGCACTTGAATGAAACGTGATGACTCTGCAACAACAGTTGAAACATGATTTTATTGGCATTGATACCGTCCTCTATGGAAAACCGGTTGGCAACTGCTCTTTCCTATTTACTGTAACCCAACTTGCCACTCTGAATTTTTCAAGAGATACGTTTGTATTATTTCATGAATAATGCTCCATTCTTAGTCGTCTCGAGAAACTATTACAAGCGCCATGTGTATTATATATGCTGATGCTTTGACATTCACGGCACTATTCAGGGATAAATGCAAACAGTATTTAGCCGTGGAATTAATCGCATCAGTCAATGTGAGGTGGTTCATCTGACCTCCAACCATTAAATTTCACCTACCTTATTGAACTGAAATTAATCTTGCTGATTGTTGGTAACGTGAAGTTTATTCACACAGTGCATGATGCATCGACTTTAGTGTTTTGATATGTGCTGGCATAATTGATGAAACATACATTCCTATACACACTACTGGCACTGGCACATAGATCACTTTCTTTGAGCAAGATTCTAAACGCCTTTCATAATACTCATCTAACACTATTATACATTGTCATCAGAGTTGATGTGCGACAAAGTTAATCGTTGCCTACTGACGTTCATCGATGTCAAATTACCAACACACGATAACATTCGGTTCAGGAAGGATTTCCGTAAACGAGAAAAAATTACGCTCGGAAATGGCTTGCGGAAGTTCAATTTATACGTGTGCGGTATATGAGAGGGTGCAGGGCATTTCACGGACAAATCTGTTGATGTGCGTGTGCAGAATACCCAGTCACCACTTCGATTACTCCACATAACACACAGAGAGCAACCATGTTTTTCTTGCGTAGGAATCGGTGTTCAGAGGTACATCCAAGTTGTCACACGTTAGAACAACACTTTGTTGTTAGTATATTTAGTTTTATCACTTCAAACAATGCCATGAGAGAATGCATAATAACAAAAGTCGTCGGCATCCAAACAACACGCAGGCCGGTACATCAATTCTGTTCTGAACGGCCCAGAACAGAGTAGTGAATATTTACGGAAGGTATATGAATTCGTTTAAAAATAAACCGAGTGGGAAACACGCACGAATGAATGAACTGTTGGATATTTTCATGCAACTTCATTCTGGAAATAAAACAGTCAAGGTTAAATCAGTTCCTGTTTGTTCACTGTGTTTGCCAATTAGACATCAGGCGAAATAAAAGGTCATTGTCGGTAGCCACCGCTAAAACAACCTCAATGGTGTAAAATACGAATGGGCAGGATGAAATTTACATGAACGTAACGCTAACGCAAACAGAAGTGTTTTCGTGGATCACTGTTTATATCGTGAGGTTGGAGTTTGCTGATGTTGTACTTTGAGCCTAATGGATAACAGAATTATACTTTGCACCACGAACACTTTTTTGATCTCCAGAATTTGTGCTATGACAAATCCGCTGGGCTGCGCTAACAGATCACACATCAGCAAGTGTAACCACCGATGGTCACTGGGGACTGGTTTTCGAAATCAACCATACCACAAACGGACAACCTTGGAGCTTAGCTGATGAGGTGAGACAGTTCACCATCGAGATGGATCTGTCACGATAACACCATCACCAATAGGGAAATCCAGTCCACTTAACAATTTTCTTTTAGCAGTAAGAAGACGGGCACAGGTAGATGTTAGCATTTCATATTGCCTCTTCAGTACCAAATAACAATAACCAGGAATATATATATGAAAGTAGTTGGGTAGAGAGGGTGAGGAAATAGAATAGCAAATGGGGTGGTGAACGACAGTACAGAATTATTAAGTCCATGGAGGTCTAAGGCTTACATATAATTGTTTTGTACACACAACGCTGGCTCGAGACGACTAATCGCTACTGCATCAGCTAAACGCAGGAGACGTGGATTAGCGTGGCGCACTATAATTCTACATTTTAAATCCGGATTGATCCGGTGGCCAGCTAGCATATACCAGTGTTCGTCTTCTTAATGCTATGTTCAAATTTTCCTTTAGTTCATTCAGTTTCAAGAAGTTCGCAAACGGCTGATCAATGATTGACATATGCAAGTACGCTCATATATCATTAAAATTCGCAGCACACTAACTTGCGCAACTTGTTTGCATATTCCTAATAGATGTTAATTTCAGTATGGCATGACGAGATGCCCACATGCCGAACTTTTCACCAGTATAAAATAGTTTTCCATAACAGTCGATGCAGTATGATCGGCATCTAACGAGATTCATTGAATACATGATCAATGTCATCATTTATCAAACCATACAGATATATTGAGCTTATCAGTAAACTGGTATTTTTTGCGCATTGCAGTTTCCTATGCAGTGTGGCTAAGAAAAAAAATCCTTTCCATGGAGTGTGTAAGAATGATCATTCAAGTTGTGGTGGATTGTCAGGTCGGAGATGCAAGTTTTTGAACGCTCGGCCGAATAACTCAACGCGTGGGGAGGTACGTTCAAAAACCTGCCGCGATCGGATCGAGGACAACGTGCGCGACCGGATGAGTCATCGCTCGACTGGATCGGACCAACGGGCGACCAACGGGCGGCCAGATCGGAGGCGTGGTTTTTTCAATATTTAGAGAAACATCTCGAAACGATGTTGGAATACGGTCAAGGCCAACATTGGGTGGATGGCGGACAGCACGAGCAGCCGGACGAGCCATTGCGCAACGAAATCGGACATACAGACGAGGAATGGCAAACAGAAAACCCTCCGATAGAAGGCACCGGTCACACACGTAAACCGGTCAGAAGTGCACACGACGTGTGAACGGAAACCGGGACGTGCTGCGGGTTGGAATTATGACCCATAGACGAGAGAGAGCGCGTTGCATGTGACTGGCGATTTGGACAATAAAGATCGTGCTTTATTGGACGACTTCTCGCTACAATGTGTGTCAAGTGAAATGTTTGGTTTCTCCTTCAGCATGCAGACATTTACTGCAAGCCATGTTAGGCAGGATGGCATACCGACTTATTAATCAGCCGCAAATCTAGAAGCCACTGACTAATGTGCCGTCACACCGTGTAATACACCGAATCTACGGATGTTCTCATAAAGGGACAGACGAGTTTAATAGCAATTAATAAGGTTGTTGTAAAAATGACAATCGCTCTGTCTCAGTTTTGAGAACACTAGTTTATAAATCTGCGAAAAACACCTGGATATTTGAAGCGTTGATCCAAGCGAATGTTGTAGATATTTTCACCGTCTGAGTTCAGTTTTTCTGCCATTTTGCATGGAATTGACCAGTGTACGGGTGATTGAATATAATATATCGCTGTTTTCTCTATCTTTAGTTTGACTTCAACGAACGCTCCGGGGAGTGACGCACGTTTGTTGAACCCATAACAGCTCATATCATCGGATGACAAATCTAACGCGTTTTGCAGCTGTAAATAAAGAGTTTGTCGTTGAGCATATGCATGTGAACGAAATTACGTGTAACATTTAACCTAAGTTCAATTGTGCAAATCACATCGAGCGTAGACCTTGTTCGACGAAAACATCTGATCAAGTAAGATTTCATCAATAAACAGGCAATACTATCTTCAAGTTGCCTATGATTCTGCAGGTACAGTCAGTCAACCGAATACACTCAAACCTCAAGTGATGTGTTGTTTTGATGTCGGTGACATCGTGGTTTCGAGCGTTCGGGGTGAAACCAGTTAGTACTAGCGTACGTGTTCAATATTCTCAGCTATTGTTACATTTAAGTATTCTCGTTTGCGCGTGCATACGTCTGTTGTTCCCCAGGTTGTTAGTCAGTACAGATGCAGAGGATTTAGCTACGGTTGACAGTCATCCACGTTGCCAATAAACCAATTCAATGTTGCCATCATTCCAGTTTACTCCGTCTGATGCGGCTTTGCTCATGTTGCGTCTAAACACACACAAACTGATTAATGAGAAAAACGAGAGTTACACCAGTGAATGACTCACACCCTGATTCTTGGAACAGAATCGTAATAACTCTTAGGATTTTCTAGAAACATTCCACTTCGTTTTTCTTATGTTCCGTTCAAAAATGATCATGTCACTGAAAGTCACCTTATACTTCATTAGTAAATGTACATACAATGTGAGACTTATGTTGCACAAATCTCATTTGGTATGACAGCAGAAACCAAGGCAAAGACGTCATCATTCTGCATGAGGCTAAAACCACTTTAGTGCGATCAGCAAAATATTTAAACGATGATGCATAACGCAGGTATATATATTTCAGTCGGACGTCTGGGCTAATGTACTGATGTATCTCTGAGAGTGCCGTGAGTCACTACATTCCGAATGGCAGGCTTCTAAGTGACTTCAGAATCGAGTTCGGTTATCCCCAGTGATATTCTAACGCACTATTATAAGGTCTTATTTTCAAGTTGACCATCGCTCACATTCGACCGCAGCATTTGCATTCAGATAGACTTTCCAGGCAGCCTCTTTCGAAAAGAAGCACTAGACTCGAGTTTCGCTCTCATTAGAGCTCATCAGTAGAGCATATTCTTGCCACGGCTCTAATGAGAGCGAAACTCAAGTCTAGTGCTTCTTTACGAAAGAGGCTGGCTGAAAAGTCTATCTGAATGCGAACGCAGCGATTCAATATGAGTGATGGTCAACCTGAAAATAAAACTTTTATAAGGTCGTTGCAATTCAGTTCGAAAATAGAATGGTCGTGCACGTCAATTTTACAGTCCGTTTTCTTGTCAGTATTGTGTAATGTGAGATTGTTAACAATTAGGTTGTTCCTCACTTCTGGACTAAAGTCTGTTGCTTTCCACACGTTCAGCTGGTGAAAACCAACAACGCTAAGGCGATGAACTTAAACAAAGTTTTGCTCACCACAACAAGCAGACTGCCGTCGTCTGATAAGTTAATCTTCATATTCCACTATTTCAATCGTATTATGCAATAAACAGGTACATGTATCTTCACAACGCAGTTTACGTGGGATGCTTGATACTTGCTACGAACGGCCACTGTATACCCAGACATTCATTAAAGGTAACAGCTTTGTTGAGACTGATCACACTCTGTTCGGTTGTCAATAACCCATGATCTCAATCACAAGGCAATCATCATGGTTCAGAAGACAGCAATGGCGAACATTTTCGAACAAACATTATTACTGAAAGCTGATAGAGTTATTCATGCCTTATGTTTAGGGATTTCCTGAAAAGAAAGGGATGTAGCATCATAAGCAGAATCTCGTAGCTTACCATGCAAACAACGCAGTGACATGGTCACTATCTAGCATCCAGGAAGATACCCATATTAGTCAAATTCGGTGATTTATTTAAGGAGGAGGAACACTTCAGAAGGGCAATTAAAAATCAAACGGAGAAACAACTCTTTTCTGTGGTATTTATAGTTAAATCTGTGTGTCTCAAAATCATGCTGCTTTCTTGTACCTGATCGATCCTCACTATATGGCAGCAAAAAGTTTCCAAACAGTTACTCAGGGTTACGTTCAGTCAGGCGTCGACGGTTCTGTTTGGAGGAAGTAGCACGTACTTAACACTAAGCATGACTTCTTCAATTTTGTACGTTCTAATAACCACACATTTAGAAATATCATCGAAATGAAATGCACAATGAGTGATCTTCAACCCGTATTCTATTGTTGTATAACGAGCAGTCTCGTTGTGAATAGTATATTACCCACAGACGACATTCAGGAAGAAGAGGACAAGCTCCGAACACGA
>QNGE01005049.1:0-11727 GCA_008508345.1 Paragonimus westermani | reverse complement strand
CTCGCCCGTTGGTCCGATCCAGTCGAGCGATGACTCATCCGGTCGCGCACGTTGTCCTCGATCCGATCGCGGCAGGTTTTTGAACGTACCTCCCCACGCGTTGAGTTATTCGGCCGAGCGTTCAAAAACTTGCATCTCCGACCTGACAATCCACCACAACTTGAATGATCATTCTTACACACTCCATGGAAAGGATTTTTTTTCTTAGCCACACTGCATAGGAAACTGCAATGCGCAAAAAATACCAGTTTACTGATAAGCTCAATATATCTGTATGGTTTGATAAATGATGACATTGATCATGTATTCAATGAATCTCGTTAGATGCCGATCATACTGCATCGACTGTTATGGAAAACTATTTTATACTGGTGAAAAGTTCGGCATGTGGGCATCTCGTCATGCCATACTGAAATTAACATCTATTAGGAATATGCAAACAAGTTGCGCAAGTTAGTGTGCTGCGAATTTTAATGATATATGAGCGTACTTGCATATGTCAATCATTGATCAGCCGTTTGCGAACTTCTTGAAACTGAATGAACTAAAGGAAAATTTGAACATAGCATTAAGAAGACGAACACTGGTATATGCTAGCTGGCCACCGGATCAATCCGGATTTAAAATTTAGAATTATAGTGCGCCACGCTAATCCACGTCTCCTGCGTTTAGCTGATGCAGTAGCGATTAGTCGTCTCGAGCCAGCGTTGTGTGTACAAAACAATTATATGTAAGCCTTAGACCTCCATGGACTTAATAATTCTGTACTGTCGTTCACCACCCCATTTGCTATTCTATTTCCTCACCCTCTCTACCCAACTACTTTCATATATATATTCCTGGTTATTGTTATTTGGTACTGAAGAGGCAATATGAAATGCTAACATCTACCTGTGCCCGTCTTCTTACTGCTAAAAGAAAATTGTTAAGTGGACTGGATTTCCCTATTGGTGATGGTGTTATCGTGACAGATCCATCTCGATGGTGAACTGTCTCACCTCATCAGCTAAGCTCCAAGGTTGTCCGTTTGTGGTATGGTTGATTTCGAAAACCAGTCCCCAGTGACCATCGGTGGTTACACTTGCTGATGTGTGATCTGTTAGCGCAGCCCAGCGGATTTGTCATAGCACAAATTCTGGAGATCAAAAAAGTGTTCGTGGTGCAAAGTATAATTCTGTTATCCATTAGGCTCAAAGTACAACATCAGCAAACTCCAACCTCACGATATAAACAGTGATCCACGAAAACACTTCTGTTTGCGTTAGCGTTACGTTCATGTAAATTTCATCCTGCCCATTCGTATTTTACACCATTGAGGTTGTTTTAGCGGTGGCTACCGACAATGACCTTTTATTTCGCCTGATGTCTAATTGGCAAACACAGTGAACAAACAGGAACTGATTTAACCTTGACTGTTTTATTTCCAGAATGAAGTTGCATGAAAATATCCAACAGTTCATTCATTCGTGCGTGTTTCCCACTCGGTTTATTTTTAAACGAATTCATATACCTTCCGTAAATATTCACTACTCTGTTCTGGGCCGTTCAGAACAGAATTGATGTACCGGCCTGCGTGTTGTTTGGATGCCGACGACTTTTGTTATTATGCATTCTCTCATGGTATTGTTTGAAGTGATAAAACTAAATATACTAACAACAAAGTGTTGTTCTAACGTGTGACAACTTGGATGTACCTCTGAACACCGATTCCTACGCAAGAAAAACATGGTTGCTCTCTGTGTGTTATGTGGAGTAATCGAAGTGGTGACTGGGTATTCTGCACACGCACATCAACAGATTTGTCCGTGAAATGCCCTGCACCCTCTCATATACCGCACACGTATAAATTGAACTTCCGCAAGCCATTTCCGAGCGTAATTTTTTCTCGTTTACGGAAATCCTTCCTGAACCGAATGTTATCGTGTGTTGGTAATTTGACATCGATGAACGTCAGTAGGCAACGATTAACTTTGTCGCACATCAACTCTGATGACAATGTATAATAGTGTTAGATGAGTATTATGAAAGGCGTTTAGAATCTTGCTCAAAGAAAGTGATCTATGTGCCAGTGCCAGTAGTGTGTATAGGAATGTATGTTTCATCAATTATGCCAGCACATATCAAAACACTAAAGTCGATGCATCATGCACTGTGTGAATAAACTTCACGTTACCAACAATCAGCAAGATTAATTTCAGTTCAATAAGGTAGGTGAAATTTAATGGTTGGAGGTCAGATGAACCACCTCACATTGACTGATGCGATTAATTCCACGGCTAAATACTGTTTGCATTTATCCCTGAATAGTGCCGTGAATGTCAAAGCATCAGCATATATAATACACATGGCGCTTGTAATAGTTTCTCGAGACGACTAAGAATGGAGCATTATTCATGAAATAATACAAACGTATCTCTTGAAAAATTCAGAGTGGCAAGTTGGGTTACAGTAAATAGGAAAGAGCAGTTGCCAACCGGTTTTCCATAGAGGACGGTATCAATGCCAATAAAATCATGTTTCAACTGTTGTTGCAGAGTCATCACGTTTCATTCAAGTGCAAATCAGACAATGTTTGCTAAAGGCAAAATCGTCAGTATTACGAAACTTCGTCATATATCATTGGTCAGGAAAGCAAGAAAATTTCACGTTTGCACTGCTCACTGCTGATGAATGTTCATCAGAACTGTTGGATTTGAATGTAATCCAGACCACGGTGTGCCCGATCTACAATTTTGTCAAGTTTCATGCGTTTCAATAATTTAAAATTTACTATCAGTCTTGTTCTGCGTTTCACTCTATTAAATTTCATGCCAAACACGGTAGTTTGTTTGTAGCTAGTTGTGTTTCACGCTAGAGGAGTTCAGCTGGTGGTCGTTTAGACCACAGGAGAATATTGTGGCGTCCCTGCCTTACAGTGCAATTAAGCAAACAGAAGATTGGCGTCTTTATTGGCCTCGGATCACCAACGAGTTCACTTGACAATTAACATAGCAAATTGCGAATGTTTCAGGTTTCTTCACATAAAGTTAACTCCGTATGTTTTAAGTCTTATACACAAAAACACGTGGCAAATTCAAACTCGCAGCACCACATGCTAGATTGTTCCGGCTCTAAATTTTGAGGCAGTTGTTTTGTATGTATATCACTTACTCAGATAGGCAAGTTAGGTCTCTGAAAAAATGATGGTGTAATCCAGTTTGTGTTTGACGCGGGCAGTAGGTTAATTCAAGTGATTACTGTAAAAATTGTTGACATTAAGTAATTTTGCATTTTAAATTGGAGCCAAACAATGATGAGCGGTTTAAACGGCAAGCTTAGCAATAGTTTTGCCAACACCTGAATGGCCTCCACCGACTAAGAGATATCCTCTAGAAACATAGTTATCTCGGTTTTGGCCTTTCCAGTGTTCATGTTCATTAGAACGTTGCTATCAAATCACAAGATTTATCTAAACAGTTACTAATGTGTCCAGGTTGGTTGGGTGAAAGCCTTATGGATGGCACTTTGTTCGTCATAGTTGGGAATCACGCATCGTAGGATATGATTGGCACACTCGAAATACTGAAAATGCCGATGAACCGACTCTCCTCAATAAACTACCCTCAATCCTAAATCTCTAGAATTAAAAGACGGTTTCTATTACATGTTTGCTTCTCTTCCATCGCAACAGCTAAACAAGATACTTAGACGCGTCATACTTCTTGTTACATTTGTTTTTTGTTCTTCTCACTTCACTGAGGCCTTCAGTTTGTAGAAATTTTGAGGATCACATTTGATAGAATGAAATATATCGCTCTGGCGCTTAATTTGTACCCTGACTTTTGGGTCATTTTTTGCCACTTTGTCAGATTCTCTAAGACAACGAATTAGTTGAATAGAGCAATGAGCTTCGCGGTCTGTGGCTCACAGCAAATTCACATTGGCTCACAAAGTGACAAATTTCGTCTGAAACAGATTTGTTCCATCGTTTATTTTTACATAGTACGTAGATATGTCTCCGCACAGCATCAATGCCCATGCATATGATCACCGAACATTGCAGCCATCCGGAATTTCTAAGGTACTAATTAACTCGATAGATGAAATCGCCTGTGTAGCTATCAGGCTGCTTCTTCAGCCTCCGATGTCGAGTGAAATCTTACGACACTTGGTATGTTTGACTATTTCGCTGCAAATAGTCAACATAGTTTTAAGCCTACTCAAACTTATTTTATACAAACAACGTGGCTGTTTATAGATTCACAGGTCCATAGACTGCTGAGAACGGGAGAAAGATCATTGGTCGTACGTTGCTTCCCTCATGTTGGCATGTAAAAATGGTGGTGGACGGTTTATAAGTGTATGGAACAAACACCGAGAAATTTCATTGAAGCTGCCTACTGCAACCATAAAGGAGACACACTGAAAGTGATTAAAGTGACATTTCGTCAGATACGCACAACCGGCGGCTTGTGGGACTGGGCTGGAGTGATAGTTATGAAACGTGTAGTGTACGTCGTCCCTCACACATGTGTCGATCATAAAACATTTAAAACCACAGGGTTATCTAATGTGTTCTGGTGCGAACAAATCCCATCGGTGGTACAATTCTGGTTACCAGATAGTCTGCCCACGTCACCACTCAGCTTCAGCGAGAGAATCCATAAATTTTCATCTCCATTTGGTGGATTAAGATTTGCCAGAGGTAGACCTGCGGTTCGGCGTATGTTGTTGATATAAGCTGGATTTTTTCTGTGAGTCATTTAGAATTGACCTGATTCTGGCTATCTTCCCGGCTATAGGATACTTCTGGGCACTACGTACATCCCAGAGGCCGGTCTTTGAACGCTCTTAAACTGCGCCAAATTTTCTCAAAATAAAGCTGGTGGGCCTATATATTCTCTCCTATATTTAAGCAAAAAGTAAGACACAGTCTAAGGTGTAAGCTTCCTACATTTATTTCTAATGAGCTAAGGGTTATCTGTGCCTTCATAACCATAGCAGCGCAAATTGTAAGTAGGCCCAAACTGACTGTTTATTTAGTTCACGTTAAACGACTAACTCAAGCAAATTTGCGTTGCCGAGGTTACATTCAGCGCAACTCTGATGGTAACTATAAATGATTTCATACTGGCTTTACACAAAACTGATCCTTTGTTTATAGCTCATGTTTCTACACAGTTCATATCGTTCTATATAGTTACCACACCATACGGCGCTCCAGGAATCTCAAGTTATATTTCATAGACGCAGGGAAAACGTGGTCAGTTGACTCGGCTGGACAGTTGAAGAATTAAGATAAAGGTTGCGAGTCCTAAACGACATATTTGTGGGAGGCCGGGTACATTGGGTAGCCCTTACCCCGGGAAAGTGTTGCCCAGATAAGAATGAAAAAGAAGTTTGTGTCAAGAAAGGCGACAGAATGTGCGCGCGGAGAAAGTCAGAGTTGCGTCCTTCAATACTGTGAATACTTCGTCCGCTGGAAAAGAAAGAACGACAAATAACTGAAATTTTCTGTTAAATCGCAGTCAAATTTCGCAGTGGATGGTGCGGTTGAGTGGTAAAACAGTGAAAATAACGAGGAATATCGTAAATAGTGAGATAACAAGGACGGAAGCGTACGTGCGGCCACAGATTGTTCAAAAACATCCACAGCAGAAATACACTGAGCCTCGAAAAACATTTGGTTAATAAAAAAACATGCCCTGCATCTGGTAGAAAACTCAGAGTCCAGTTATATGTGATCGTACATCAGGAAGGAGGCCCTCAGCAAGAGTACAGCCTCACTAATTCGGCATCGAGTTGGAAGCGTTCCAAGGAGCACTTTGTCCAACCTCGTGACTGTAGTACTTCCTATAAGATGGAGGACGAAATATCGGGGGGGGGGGGGACAATCAGAATACCACACTGTGCCCGCAGTGTGTGGGAGTTAATTGTTACAATCATAGTGACCAGAATGCCAGTGAATACAAGAAACAATTTCAGGTGCATCGCAGTCAAATTTCATAATGGTTCCCGAGATTAAGTGAAAAAACTGTGGAATATAACGAGGGAACGACGTGAATATATTTAGATTGAATTATCAGAGAGTAACGTACGCGCGGTAACTGGCTCATCAAAATCATCCAGAGCAGAGATGCATCGATCCCCCGAAACCTTTCGGTTCAACAGGAACATACCCTCATCATATGAGTAAAGATCCGAGTTCAGTTCTGTGTGATCTGAATACCGAACGTGGGCCTTCAGCAACAAAACAGCTCCGCCTATTTCGTCAACAAATTGGAACCGTTCCAATAGGCAGTAGGAACAATGGAGTCTAGGGAGAAGTACCTACGAAATGGAGGGTGCGACAACGGAAGGATAACAAAGAGAATACGACACTGTGCACGCAGTGTGTGGGAGTTAATTGTTGCAATCATAGTGACCAGAATGCCAGTGAATACGCACAGTCGAATGCTTTGTTGTAAATAGACAATATTTCAGGAATCACTTGAGTTTCACTCAAATTTCCTACAGGTGGTCAAGGATGAGACAGAATCGGGCAACCCATTAGTTGGATGTCATATGGTGATTAACGGATCGACTGAAATACGTACACTAATGTATTCTGCCTCATTATCATGTTCCATGTGAAATTTCAACTCCATCATATGCTTGCTTGAAACCACTCTACGTACACATAACTGAATCGTCGAAATTTATCTCACATCGAGTGATAGGCATCAGATTCAGTTGTTAAAGCTATCCAACTTTTAGGCAAGTGGATCCAGTAACACTAGGAACATTTTGTACGTTTCGGGTCTGATACGCTCTATGCAAATTACATGGTACGCGTTGCAACGGATTAGAGTGACTATTGTTCCCCTTATTACGTGTCATGAGTGAAGTGAATGTAGTCGAGTCATAACTTGCTCTTCGTGTCGTTCATACGGATGGACACAATTCAACTCGGATTGTCAGTTTGCACGACCACGATTACCGTGACAGCAATGCTCGCACAACCAGTGGCAGAGAGAAATGAAATTTAGTCTGAATGACGGAGGGTAACAAACTTTTGGTTCCCATTCAAACTACCTCTACCGGCTGAGCCCAAACAAGGACGAAACCCAGCCGTGCAAAATCGACTGGAGGATGTGCGTCGAGAACACTGTAAACTACATGTTTTGAACTGTGCCTCATTTGATTCGGAGCAGTATTTGGTACATATCAATGGCACCGTAGGCATTCTCATTATAGCGCATGACACTCCAGTGTTTTGCTTCATTCGTTTCCGGTTGTCAAATGACGTAGTTTATACCTGCTGCTCCCAAACATCATAGCATCCATTTTCATTTCAGCCATACTGGAAAAGCTTACATCAGCACACAGTTTGACGTTACTCCGAAGCACGACAGGCTATGTGTAATATGATACACCAAGGTGGGTGAAATTATACCACAATTGTTGATGAAAACGGAGCAAATTCACATGGTCCACATCTTTCAAAACATTTTCGGGATTGCAGGTGGCAACAAAGATGTAATGTCAACATTCAATTATGTATTAAGTCTGTATCCTTCCAAAGCTGTTTCACGTAGTGTAATATCAGTCAATGTCCGTCAGCACAGACTCTGAGTATTATTGCTAACTTAGTTTAAAATAACTAAAACCACGTGGCGGACTACGTTTTGCACACACACACACACCGGGAAAATCGAATAAGGTTTAGCCAACGTTGAATGTATTATCCGAAAAACTGGTAAATTTGTCGTGGAAGCACTGTGACAAGTACATGGCGTATTTCAAGTTCAAAAGTTCACCCAGCATTATTGCTTACTCCGGCGCACGCAGTGTCATTCAAGTAACTGTAAACATCTCCACTCTCTCGAATCCTTGAAAACACTTCGCCGCCCAAATCAGAATAATAATCCAGTTTCAGAAGAACCCGCAACCATTTTGCGTCGGGTGTAGAGCTGGCTGTAGGGAAATAAAGTGTAATCTAGTTTCCGAAAGATGAACGCACGAGTGTATTTCATCTGAATAACAGAGATGCAGTATATTAATCCTCAGACCCCAGTGGTACAATGTCTACGTCACCAAACATAATAAGATGGTTGTTAACATTGTTTTACATATTTTATAATAAACTCGAGCGGAGCGGCTGTTTATCCATCTCTGCGTTCGTTCATTCATGATCACCATGAATTTGTTCTTGGATTAATGCGTTTTAGGCCACAATTCAAAACGGAGTTGAAATTTTACCTAACGCGTATAACCCAGAAAGGCACTGTTTATTATGTACAGATATGAACGTCTATAGAATGGAGGTAGGGTGAACGCAATCACTCAGGGGTTGAATTCAAGCACCCTATGTTCCGTCCGCCCAGACGGCGTCTCGGAAGTAGAATTGGGCTAGTCACGTGGTCGGCAGCTGTAGACAATGTCAGTCCATAGTAAACGATGGAACAGTGGTGGAGTTCATTTTATCGTGGCGGTTGGCTATTTATAGCCAGTTGTTGTACTTGTGGTTAACATCCTCAGCGATGAACGCTCAGCTTTGTGCGGATCACTTGATTTGATACGGGATCACTGTAGCCCCGCTGGTTGACTAATCAACATCCTACCCAATCTGCCCAAAAGTGGCAAACGTTTTCCCACATGAGCTACGAGGATTCAGGGACCACCCTGTAGAACAGTTACCTCTCCTTGACATGCAGTGTCTACCGGTGATTGCAACCCATGCAGAGTCTATATGTCTCGTAATCACCAGCTTTACAACCAAGATTAACCACGCTACCTACCAATACGTGATTTGTTCCTTAAATCGGGACTGCGAACGCCCACCTTATTCAAAGTTTCGGCAAGAAAATTGTGCTGGTTTTTACTGTGCTCTTCAATTCGATAGCTGGCACCAGTGAACGGATTTGACAACTGCTCGAATGTTTTCTAAAATATAATCTATTCCGGGAACTTTGCGAGTAATTGAACAGAATCTGCAGTCTGCGTTCACACCTTTGTCTACTAATGGCTCATTGATTTATCGTAAACCTTAGTTGCAAACATATGTCATGGTCAAAAATTATTAACTGGTGCCGATTAATTTTCACATACTGTCATGCAAGTTGTCCTAGCTGTTGACGAGTATCAACAGCGCGGATACTTTCCGGTTTTCCGCATATTCAAAGTAATCCCTTTCTTCCTACTATCGTCCTCTCTGTTCAAATTGCGAAGTACAACGAGAACTTGATTTGGCATCTTGTTGCCCATCGTGCACCGAAGCAACTGGTCCACGCCGAACCTGTCGTAGGAGAGTAATGAACGCAATGACGGATTGCAGTGGACACCAGTGTGCTTTGAAGCTAAGCACACTGTGATACTACCCGGTAAGTATTTTGTTACAGATCCGATGATACCGTATTATCATAGGACTAATGGCACGCCCGTAAGTTCCCATTTCTTCCTGAACTTCGAACTTGCTGTTGGATTCTTCAAGGAGAAGCGGCTGTACGTCGTGTACTTGAAGGACTGTTGGCAGGCGGTTCCTCTACACTTAGTGTCTAAATTTGGACGACCGTTGCACGATGTCCTAAAAATATATTTGTGAATAATGTGGTTATAGCATTCAATAACTCGACTGTCCTGCCTAAGAACCATGAGATCGAACATGTTTGCATCAGATTCTGTTACCCCAAACCATTAGAAACCATACGACGAATTACCATGAATAAAGCAGCCCGGTGGTCAGTTGATTGGTTGTTATAATGACAGTGATGCGACAGAATAGTTTATTGAAATGAACAACGGCCTAAATGTCTCGTTTGATCACTTTGTGCGCACACTTCATAAAGACACTCGTAAATGGAAACCAAATCGTTCAAATGCTCCGCGGGTTCTTGCAATCATGCTGGGTATTGTTTCATATTTGTCCAGTTATACTTTTTCAGAATATTCACTCTTTGGTCTCAACAACAATAAACATATTTGTGTGAACTAATACTTTGGTGTACAGCAAATCGTTGAACCTCCCAACTAGTTGCTGTTGCCTCCAAGAATGCACACATTTTTGAGGCAACGGATATCATTCTGTTTACGGACAACCGCAGAATATTGTTTTCCGTCAGCCCACGAAGTGCGAACTCATATTTCGTATGTTTTTTGGTTGTGCTTATGATACTTCGACCACGTATTTCTCCGTTCACAATGCCACAGACAGATCTCGTCCGTGAGCTACCAGTTATATCAGTGCCCACCCAAAACCACTTGAGCAAAACGGAATTCCCACAGTTGCCCTATTTAATTAGGAAGTTATTGCTGTGCTGTGTATCACCCTATCTGAAAAAATCATCTGTCCAAAATTAATTAATTTGCAGTCATTTCCTTTTCAACTATGCGCATTAAGTGACACTCAGATATTTAAAATCACCGCCCTCCACTCATGCTATATACCATAACACTATTTCTAAATCATCGACTGTCTTTTGTAATATGAGTGCCACTATACCAGCAAGTGCCCGCGTCATTGACTAGCACACTCACAAGTTACTGGGATTGTAATCGGTTCACACGTATAAATTTGCAGGTCGTTACTGATATGTATCACACGGTTACTGATCTACGTTATTAGTTGTAGTAGTATTTGTGTTCTGTCCACTGAAGCGAAAGGCGAACACAACACACTGGACCTCTTGACCCACATCATGCGCCACGTGTGTGATCAAACTGTCAAGTAGAACACACATGTTATCCCGTAATGATAGGAGATTCAGTAAGCCAATCTAACTTCAACACACAGACACGGATGCAAAATCTGTGCCCCTAAGCCACCTACTTCTAGTTTGATGGGCTTAGGCTTACATGACTATTTTCAGCAATATATCGAAGCGTTTGCGCGGGAACCACAGACAATAATTTAGTATGCTCCAGTACTGGTATCCTATCTAAGAGACAGTGAGCACTAACCTAACTTTCTGCCACGGTAATCAGTAATGACAAATAAATCAACTTACTCATACCTACCATTCAACGAACTCTCTTTCATGATGCATCATCTCCAAAATGACGGTCCTCCTCATCCACCCTGCGATAGACAACCGGCCCCATTGTCATGGAGTACTCTTAGCGTAAACAGTGGTCAGCTAATTAGAACTCACTACTGTGGGGCACACACCGACCATACTACACAAGCGAAAATCATCTGGTCGTGGCCAAAGTTGTATACTGCGTTGTGAGTGAACGCAGTTCCACTTAACACAGATGACAAATCTTGTGCCTCATGTGTTCAACTAGTAACTAACTATTGAATTCAGTTTGCTTGCAAGCAAATGTAATCACCGCGTATAATCTGATGGTATAATCCTTCAGTCCATTAGATCCAAATTGAAACCCTTTTACAACCACCCACATTGTCACCGGTGGCTTGAAGCATCTTTCGAACCACACTATATAATGCATCCTACAACCCACTACGATCGTGTTCTACCACTCGTTTGTTTAAGGCATATTGGTTTCTCATCGTTTTTGCAGCACATGCCAGTGAAAAGTGGCACACTAATACACGAACAGTTATCCAGCTCATTGCTCACATTACCATTCCGGCTCTCGTCATGTGGTTTGTTACTCCTGAATCAGGTTGTCCCATCAAAAATTGAACGAATTTAACACACTGGGGTGACATCACAAGGAATGGCAGCCTGTGAGCTAAGTACCGAATGGGTTCCAAAAAAGTCAAGAAAGCTGCTAATGGGGATGCAGTTTCTTTTTATGTCATGT